>JABSTQ010005732.1:0-40121 GCA_013358835.2 Ixodes persulcatus
CATGTGATAATGCATAGCGAATTATGCATAGCACTTCCGATCGCAATTATTTGTGCCCCCGAAATAATGTTTGACGCCGGCACTTATTCCTCGCGAAATGTCGAGCTCTACAGATTATTTTCTGTACACGTGTTTCGTATGATCCAACGCGCGTGCAACGAATTCCACACCTCCAGAAACATTCAGGCTCTTTCAAATGGTGAAGCATTTATTCACTTCCTACTGGTGTTTTTTTAGAGGCTATCAAGTATTAATTACAAGCTTCTGGGGAAATTTACAAGCATGTCATGAATTAAGGTAGTGTCTGGCCAGTTTTTGGTATCTATATTTTGTTCAGTGCAAGTATATAGTGTAAGACATACCTCACCCAATCCTTGTTTTTTCGTTTGGTACTGCCTTTAGCGAATGGTGTAAGTTGTAATTGTTTCTAGTTGTTGCGTGATTTGGAAGTGAGCTGGTACTAATTGAACACCTTGAAAAAGAGTTCGCAAAATGTCAAGGAGATAAGGAGAGTAACACGTAGACCTCATGCAAGCGCAGACTCAGCTCGCATAAATCAGAGAAGGAAGAAATAAAGAATGCGGACGGAGCTCGAGCACAGGCCCAATTGGAACGTGCTGATTTACCTGTTAGCAAGAGCAGATTTAAGAAACATAATTTCCATGTCAGTTAAGAAAACAGATGGATGGCAAATACATAAAAACAGCTCAATCTCTCTCTAAAAACTACGATGGATTGTCACCTACCTATGCACTGTTTACACTGCTCGTGTATGTCATCCTTAGGAAAAACGTGAGTAATTAGCAGATACTATAAAAACATACAAGAGAATTATTTTAGGCCTTTATTATTCGTAGTATGGGCGACCGATGTGTCCGCACATCCGTCTTTTACCTGAGCTGCCGAGGAAATTGTTTTTACAGTCTTATGCATAAGGGTGAATTAGCACATTCCACTTGGACCTGTTCAAACTTTTGCTAAAGCTCCTTCCGCATTCTTTATTTTCTTTCTTTTCTAATTTATCTGTGTTGGGAGTCTGCACTCGTATGTAGTGTATGTATTCCTCTCCTTTATTCCCTGTTTTTTGTGTGCTATTTTTTAAGATGTTCAATCAGAATGAACTCACCACCTTACTGCATGGGAAGGCTGTTGAGTGTCTGCAAAACAATCTACCTGATATCTTTGCCTCACGCCCCGGTTCCTGAAGCTTCATTCTCCGAGCTCAGCCTTTCTGATTTCTCTCATCCTCTTACTTCTTTTCTTTTGTGTTCAATAGATCGAGTTGCGAATGTGCACGAGTCTGTGTCCTACATGTTCCTGTTTTTTTGTCCTTGTCTTTTTGTGCACTTTTCTTTTAAGTTGGTCCATGATATTTTATCATATGTTCTGATCTGTGTTTTCATCTTTATACTTACTGCAGCCTTTCCCAATTAGACGTTGGCATTCACTTTCGCCATCCTGATGTGAGTGTCCTGAGAAGACACAGAATGACAGTCTCCTCTGCTGAAGTCCTTGCTTCATGGAAGACTGACAAGGCTGTTCATGGTAAGGTGCTTATATATTGAGCAATATAATAGCAACTTATTGCCGCTAGGATTGTTTTTAACACAGCCTGTATTTATGGGGTGGCCTTTAGCGATTTTGATGCCACGCACGTGGAATGAAAGCCTGTAGAGGAATAGACCTTATTCAGATTCGCCCGCCATCTATCGGACGTGGCGCCAACCTTCATTCCGACGCCATCTTTGAGGCGACTGGCAAAGCGCTGTGGCCGTTCGCGGCGTGTGAAAGCGACGCGCATCGACCGCACGACTGCTCTTTTCCGCTATCGTATTCAACGATGAAATAAAATGAAAGAGAACCAATGTTAAAATTCGGATCGTACTGTTTTTGTTTTGTTTTTTTTAAGATAAAGTTATTATAGCCAAAGTTTGAATAGCCGTAGCACTTTCCTGTACTATTCATGCTTCAAAAAAGAGCACCCGCGCGTTAGTGTTGTGTGGTTCTACAGGGCTCTTAAACCTTTCTTAATATATGACACTTTCCACAATAGTATGAAGGACTCATAATATTTGCATGTAACATCAGTGAGATTCTATTATTTTATGTGATTTTTTAGGAGCTCGATGTTGGCTAGCATCGTGGCTTCGCTTGCGCAGAGGAACGGCGAGGTCCAGTACACATCACTCACATACACTGTTTTGCGCTTTTTTTCGTTTGTTTTTCGCTTAAAGTAGCTATTTTACGCCCGATTGAAGGCTGATGCAAAGTGCAGAAGAGTTAGGCAACGTAACAACTTCGTTTCGCACATTAATGATAAAGACAACGGTGCTAAAAAGCGAAGGTGAACGCCCACTTACTTTACGCTCTATCATTATTATCGCGCGACTCTCACATTTCGAGAAACATTTCCGAGATATGGACGAAAGCATAAAAGCGGGCTCTTCACTGCTAATCTGAACCTGTTGGAGAGTTTAAAGGCCGGTTCTCACATACAGCGAAGCGCTGATGTAGCGCTGCTCACGTGTCGTTAGCTACTTATCGTCTGCCATGAGCAACAATTTTGACGGTACGATACAAAGCTGGTGAACGCTCCCGTCTGCACGCGTTTAGCGCGAGGTCAGCGCTATGCTTGTAGTGCTCCGCTGCATGTGTGAACAGGCCTTTACGGTCGCGCTTGCTCGCTTCCCAACAGACCGGGTTCACGCTGCGGGAGGTTTTTTATTTATTTGTAGCCAATACTGCAAGCAACCACTTTCATAAACACTGGTCATATTCTATTGCGAGTAAGCAGGAAATTTAACTCTAAGTGACCGCGCTACCAGGAGGAGCACATTAAAATGTCGCTGACATTTATTAATGCATTTTCTCTCAATGGGCCACAAAGTATATATGCGCAAGTACTTAATTTATTTGTTAGTATTATTATTATTATTATAAAAGGAAAATCTTCCGGCTTTCCGTAAAATAGTGCGTGTGTGTGTGTGTGTATACACACACACACACACGTATTCGCACCGCGGCGACACTCCGGTCATCCTTTTACGCTTTTGTGCCTCGCATACGCTTGTGTGAGTATGGTAGTGTAGATCTTCAGCATAGCTTTTATTTTTTACTTGCAATAAAAAATACTACGATCGTAAATTCGTGCTTATCACACGCACTCCTTATAATGTTGTTTTGAGCTATCATTCGGTAATTTCCCCAAGGAACTGAATAAAATTTTATGTAATAAATTGCATGATTTGTGTGTGTGTGTCTGCGTAGATTTATATCTGCAATACTCCTAAGGTTAAGACAACGGGAAACCGAGATCAAACGTTCAACGCCGCCATCATAGAACTCTGCAATTCGCGTCTGCACACGCAGGGTCAAGGCGCACTGGGTGAAAACTGCTCGCATTCTTTAGACCCACAGCCGCGAATGCCAAATAAAAACAAACTGTCACACAGTAGCTGATGGCCCTGCTAAATATATCATACAGATCGTCCTTGAGCGAACAGGCATAATGAGCTGATCATGCAAGTTAACGCACGATTCTAAAACAAGTGCGTGAGTCGGCCTGCTCTGGTGCCGGAATGAAGCTCATTTTTATAAAAAGAGATTCTTAGTGAAACCTCTAAAACAAACTTGAGCTTAATATTCATAACTTATTCTCCAACGACTAACACCATATATATAAAAGAAGAAAAACAAGCACATGCACGAACGCAACGCGGGGAGAGGTGTTTGAACTGCGGCGGCCGGCGGGCGACGGGGTCGGGGCGAAGCCCCAAAGATGGCGCCGAGCCTCTGATAGTACCCATGGCCGCCGAGAGATGGCGCTAATAATGAATAAGGTCTATTGCGCATTTCATTCGTAAGCGGAATGCTGAGTTTACAACAGAAGTGTGTTGCGTTGCCTTGCGTTGGGGGATCGGTGGCCGACGGCGCTAGCACACAGCAGTTTGGAGCACATGGAGCCAAAGCTTGCACTGCAAAACCCAGGGACCCTGGGTTCAATCCCCACCCCTGTCCATTTCGATCTGGATGAGCATTGTACCGGCATGCGGTCGTATATCACTACTGCGTGGTGCAGGTTGAAGAACCCAGGCTAGCAGTCGTACTGCACTGGCTAAATTCCTCATCTACAGCGAGCAACGCATCGCAACTTTGAAATGGCTGACCAACTACACGCTCTAGACATATCCACAGAACCCCAACAGAAGTGTGTCACTACTTGCATCCAGTCTTCCTGTGTGTGTTGTATTTGGATTTTGTATTTGTTTATTTAGTGTTCCCAATAATGGCTGAAGCCTTCTCATTGGTGCGCTTGTTAGTAACAACACACAAACACGAACAAACGGCGAGAGTGGTGAACAGTGCCACTCTTGCCGCTTGCCACCGCGCCCGTTAGTTTTCGGAGAGATTTCGGTCTCTATGGTATTTGGTCATATATCGCACATGGACACAACCAGGGCGCTGTACCTACAATTCAACACTTGCAATACTTGCGTGAATACACCCCGTTGGTGGTCGCACTTTCAGAGTCATTTTAATGTTGCATAAATGATAGAATGGATGCTTGGGCGAGTTGGTGAACCATATTCTACGGTGACAGCGCAGAGAAACAATCGCTCACAAGATACTCAGGAAGACAAGCACACGCGCTGAACTTACAACTCGTGTATTCGACTACTTCGTTCCTCTCTTCAACGCCTGGGTTGACTTTCCAGAACGTGATAAGCAGAAAAAATAGCACAAAATACAAGGAAAAAAGCGAAGAAAAAAAAACGAAAATAGTAACAATGTGACGTGTTGGGCTAGTTGGTTTGAGGTGAACATCTTGGGGAGAAACAGCGGCAAAGAAACTTGGAGAAAAGTAAAGGAACAAACACGACAGGACGGCGCTGAACTAACTACTGTTGTTTATTACACAAAATTGGAAGAAGGAAAACAAGAAGCATCTTAATCAGATAAAATTATATAAACACACACAAACGTGCCAACCAAGCAGCATATTATGTAGCGATAGGCCCAATGAGTGTCTACGTAATGCCCGTCATAGTCGATCGCAGGTACCCGAACTCTTTGTCAGATAACGCCACTGACAGTTCGCTGACGCATCTCCCGCCAAGTTCTGAAATAAAAAAGGCCTCGATAATTTCCCTTGTCACCCCGTCTCTATGTCTGTCCAAAACAGTGGCTTCACTAAAATTAGGCTGGCACATGCAGTCCCCGCAGTGCAAAGGTAGCAACCCCCCAACCGTAGCCCTCAGTGAATACGAATGCTCCCTGTGTCTATCATTTAGGCAGAGGCCCGTCTGTCCAACGAACACCTTGCCACAAGACAAGGGGATCTTATAGACCACGCCAGACACACAAGCCACAAAGGGCACTGCCTGTTTTTGGTGCATTTGTTTTTTAACCGCTTTTCGGCAATAGCACCCACCTTAGCACATATCTGACCCATATTTTGTGGGGCAGAGAACACAACCGAGACGCCATACCGACCTCCGACTTGTTTTAGATTATGGGAAACCTGATGAAAATAGGGGACGACCACCATTCTTTTTTTGTCGAATTCAGTCTTCCTCTCCCTCCCTTTAGCTTTTTTGAACAGGGAGCTAGCCACCTCGGTCAAATCGGCTGGTGGAAATCCTGAAAGTTTTAGTCTGTTAACCTGGCCGTTGAAGCTTTCCTTCATCAAGTGGACGCAGGACTTTTTTCTCGGGTCTGCCCTAAAAAGGTCATGCGTCCACTTGATGAAGGAAAGCTTCAACGGCCAGGTTAACAGACTAAAACTTTCAGGATTTCCACCAGCCGATTTGACCGAGGTGGCTAGCTCCCTGTTCAAAAAAGCTAAAGGGAGGGAGAGGAAGACTGAATTCGACAAAAAAAGAATGGTGGTCGTCCCCTATTTTCATCAGGTTTCCCATAATCTGAAACAAGTCGGAGGTCGGTATGGCGTCTCGGTTGTGTTCTCTGCCCCACAAAAAATGGGTCAGATATGTGCTAAGGTGGGTGCTATTGCCGAAAAGCGGTTAAAAAACAAATGCACCAAAAACAGGCAGTGCCCTTTGTGGCTTGTGTGTCTGGCGTGGTCTATAAGATCCCCTTGTCTTGTGGCAAGGTGTTCGTTGGACAGACGGGCCGCTGCCTAAATGATAGACTCAGGGAGCATTCGTATTCACTGAGGGCTACGGTCGGGGGGTTGCTATCTTTGCACTGCAGGAACTGCATGTGCCAGCCTAATTTTAGTGAAGCCACTGTTTTGGACAGACATAGAGACGGGGTGACAAGGGAAATTATCGAGGCCTTTTTTATTTCAGAACTTGGCGGGAAATGCGTCAGCGAACCGTCAGTGGCGTTATCTGACAAAGAGTTTGGGTACCTGCGATCGACTATGACGGACATTACGTGGACACTGATTGGGCCCATCGCTACATAATATGCTGCTTGGTTGGCACGTTTGTGTGTGTTTATATAATTTTATCTGATTAAGATGCTTTTTGTTTTCCTTCTTCCAATTTTGTGTAATAAACAACAGTTGTTAGTTCAGCGCCGTCCTGTCGTGTTTGTTCCTTTACTCTTGTCCAAGTTTCTTTGCCGCTGTTTCTCCCGAAGATGTTCACGAAAATAGGAAGCCCTTACAAGTCATCCCTCTCCCTCACTGCTATCCTGAAGATAGAAATTGGAGCTTTTTGTTCGACAGCACTATAGAAGGACTACTTACACACTTGTTCTTCAGATGCTCTATTCTTTGCGCTTCCATTATTTTGCTTGTCAATAGGTCTCGACTCTTAGCTATTACGGAACAATTTTCAAAATGTGCTACACAACAACAATCCGGACAGTGGGTTCCCAAGTTTCCAGCGGCGACTCGGTGGGTGTTATAAAAATGCTTCTTTAAACGATCATTCAAACACCTGCCAGTCTGGTCTACATAAGTAGCGTAGTAAGGAGTATGTAGGCCAGACTGGCAGATGTTTGAATGATCGTTTAAGAGAGCATTTTTATAATACCCACCTAGTCGTCGCTGGGCATTTGAGAATCTACTGTCAGGATTGTGGTTGCGTAGCACATTTTGAAAATTGTTCTGTAATAGGGAGGATTTGAGACCAACTGACAAGAAAAATAATGAAACCACAAAGAATAGGGCATCTGAAGGACAAGTGTGTGAGTAGTCCTTCTATAGCGCTGTCGACCAAAGAGCTTCAATTTCTATCTAAACAATAGCGGTGAGGGAGAGGGATGAATTGTGAGGGTTTGTTAAAGTGCCAGCTGAACGTTTTAAGGACACACACACAGAGACGAACAAACTTTAACAAGCATGAACCAACTAGCTGAGCTTCAAGCCGTCACAATGTAAGGGTTTGCTTTTATCGTTTTTTCTTTTGTCTTTTCCTTTTTTTGGTCTTGTCTTTCGCTTTTTTTTCTTGTTTTTTGTGCTATTTCTTCTGCTTATCACGTTCTGGAAAGTCAATCCAGACGTTGAAGTGAAGAATGAAGTAGTCGAATACACAAGAGTTATAAGCTCAGCGCGTGTGCTTGTCTTTCTGAGTATCTGGTGTGTGATTGTTTCTTTGCACTGTCACCGTAAATATACAAAAAATGAATAATGACATTAGCATACTTGTCGTGCCAACCCTGTCACACTTGTTCCGAACTCTGATCTCCATGAGATCACAATACCATCGTTTCTGTTGTAGTGGCGCTGCAGACTCTATACTTGTTTTGCTTCAGTCTTTGTAAGGGGGACGCTCTAATCTGATTCTACTCATCTATGGTGTACTAGATAGCACCATATTTGCAGAGCTAGTCTTCGGTTTTTGAAGTTCCATCGAAATATATTTCAGCTTTTAGGTTATTTGTTATCTGGCATGTAAATTTACAAGCTTATCTAGATCGAAGGCAGCAAATATCTTGCCAGCACTCATGGTACGCGTTTGAAGTATATTGCGTTAACATAATTGACCCAACCTCTGATTTTTATTTGTCAGTGCCTCTAGCGAGTTGTGCATGTTAGTATTGCTTTTGTTTGTTTGTTTCACATAATCTACAGCACATTTTTCACCTTTCTACTCAGTGCAGCCCTCGCCGAACAGAAGCTAGCATCGACTAGGCCGAGGATAGGTCCATGACAGTCTGCAAAGGTTGTTGATGGTAAGCTGCCTTATATATACAGCTCTGTAAGAGCAGCTTGTCCTGGTGACAATTTGAAACACATTTTTATGTTTTAGAAAGTGAAATTTCCATGGGCATACCTGCAATGTGAAACCTTACCAAGCCTGTTCTGAACTTTCATCCTCTTGAGATTTCAATACAGCCGTTTGTGCTGCGCACACACTGGCTAGTTCGGCCAGGTAGAGACTTGATTCAATGAAGGTAAACAGGTGAGTATCAACTGCTCAGTGCTGTCCGTGGTGACGTTCTCTCGTTATCAGACGACTTACCACACTTGTTTGGCAAGGCATTTGAAAAGGAGAGCGAGTCAGCTGCTGCATGATGCTCCCAGTACTGGGCAGTCGACGATTGCTTGTTCACCTTCGTATAGATCACGACTGTACTTCAAGCTCGGCAAGTGCGACACTTATCTGATTCAGCCTAGCAGTGGTGTGCTGAGCGGTATCTGTAGAGCTAGTTGACTTGTGTACACACAGTGGCTGTGTGGTATAAAACACACCCAATTGGAAACTTTAACGCAACATTGTGCAGTCCCATTGATGCTATGATTATAATTACACACCGTTTCATGGCGCGAAACAAAAAAAATGCTATGTAATCGGTTTTTTAGACTGCCTGCGCGACCTTCAAGCTTCTCTTTGTACGTTCTCCATGGTGAAATGCCCTCTATAAGCAAAATTTAGAGAATCTTTGAGCTACATGCTGCAAGGAGTGCAAGCAGTTGTCCGGCCGCATTCTCCCCTCTTTTGTATACTGTGCGAATGCAGACGGACGCGCACTTTGGATGCTTTGAACTTAAAGGCCCCACATAAAGCTCACGGCTTAATAAGCATAAATTATTGTGAAGTGTTTGCGGATTTGGCTTTTAAATGTCATGCACATGGGAAGCACAATGGTGGTGTAAAGTATGCCGAAATTGATATGGTGCACTTTAAGGTTATACAGGGTATACTCAAGGAAATGCGGGCCAAATATTTTGTGCTAAAACTATACATCCCACAAAAAAAAAAGTATTTTGTTGTTTTGGTCCTGGGCCAGGGGCCTATTTAGAAAAATGATTACAAAACAATGTAGTTAATAATATGTATGTGCACTGATTATTGTCTTTTTTCTTTCAATTACAGCATACACGGATGGTATCTCCAATTAGAAGGGGTGGGATTATGTAGAGAAGCTAGTGCTTTTTTCTATGAGTACGAAGCTTTCCGAAGTAAGGTCAGAATAGAAAAAGCACCACCAAGTTCTGCCTGGTCCTGAGCAGCCACGATAATGAACACAGAATTCAGAAGAATAGTAGTACGAAAGACTTACGCACGCAGCCACACTTTTTGAGTTCGCAATGACATTTGATTATGATCACAAATATTCCTGCTTTGCTCAAGGTCGCCTAGTTTACAGACCATAATGGTGATCTTTAGCGCAGCAGGAATATTTTTGACCATAATTAAACGTTACTGTTAATTGACCAAATGTGGCTGTCTGTGTAGTCCTTCGTGTCTTTATTCTTTTTACCTGTGTGTTCATTATTCCATTTTTTTCTCATGATTTAGTCCTTCGTGTTTTTGTTTTTGTGACGTATGTGGTTTTTTTTTTTGAGGGTTTAGTAAGGATGTGATGCCCTCTTCATTTTCTAGTCTGGGAAACAGACGTGACCTCGTCGTGTTCAAGGAGCAGTAATGACCTTTTCATCTTGTATTGCCTCTGGTAAACAATGGTGAGTGAGTGAGTGAGTGAGTGATTTATTTGCACTTAAATTGGTGCGCACACGACGGCGTGCCAGGCAAGGCAGATAGGTAAAAACCCTTACGCGTGTGCGTCTGCCAGCCTGCCGCCATGTGCGTTGGTAGTTATAGTTCTACCCCAGCTTTAGAAGCGTTATAATTATGATGGCAGTGGTGATGGAGGAGGTGATGATGACGAGGATGTTGTTGATGACGGTGGCGATGGTGATGATTATGATTCAAGATGAAGAGGGGGTGAGGGAGTGAAAATTATGATGATGGCAGCGGACCCGAAGGCATTCGTCTCGCAAATACTTTGCAAAGTTCCCGGGATTCATCGTGTGATGTGGGCAGAGGGCTACGAGAAGCTAATGGGATGGTCAAAAAGTCTCTAATGGCGGCAGGCAGCAGGGATTCGCTGTGACGAACAGTCCTGCCTCGAAGAAGTTCGGGCTGACCTGATCTTCTACCGAGGCGTACGGCGGCCGATAGGCGAGTCCCCGAAAGAGATCCGTCGAGCAATCGGCACAGCACGCGGACTCGAGAAATCCTTCGTCTCTGGTCGAGGGGCCGCCAGCCAAGGGTTCTGAGCCGTGTGTGGTGCGGTACGTCGGTCGTGCCAGGGGACCAAGCGCAGATTTTGCGGGTTGCGCGGCGCTGCACACTCTCCAGTCTTTCGATTAGGTGTTGTTGAGGGGGAGACCAAACTGCAGAGCAGTATTCCAATGAAGGCAGGACTAAGGATGTATATAGTGCCTGCAGGACCGCCGGCCCACCTGGCCTTGCGACGCGGGTGATGAAGCCAAGCGTCCTGCGGGACTTCGCGATAACACCGGCAATATGTGCGGAAAAGTCCAAATTTGGGGAAAACGTGACACCCAAGATGGACAGGTGGTCTGATGCGGGTAATGGAGTGCCACCTATAGTATATACAGGGCTTGTCTGTTTTTTGCAGTTTGAGAAACGTATCACGGAACTCTTGGATGCGCTCAGGCTAAGGTGTTCTCTCGAGATCCATCTCTCTATATCTTCTAGATAGTTTTGCAAGTGACGCGTGTCAGATTGGGACGAAATTGTCGTCGCGATCGATGTATCGTCTGCGTATTGCACCAGGATACACTTGTCATTGCGTGGCATGTCGTTCACGTATACGAGAAAGAGCGTCGGAGCGAGGACAGAGCCCTGTGGCACTCCTGATGAGATGACCCTCTCTGTAGAGCGTGCCCCAGAGTACACAACTTGTTGGCTGCGATTCCGCAGAAAGCTTGATATCCACGCGAATAGGGAACCGTGTATGCCTGCGTGTGTGAGCTTCTCAAGCAGGAGGTTAATGTCGAGCGTATCGAACGCATTGCTTAGGTCAAGTTGGATTAGATCTGTCATTGATCGATTATCCATGTGATCACTGATAAAATGCGTGATAGTTGCCAGTGCTGATTCGCAGCTGCGACCTCTTCGAAAGCCGTGCTGGCTGTCGGAGAGATAGCCGGATTCTTCAAGGTGGTTGAGAAGCTGGCCGTTAACTATCCGTTCAAACGTTCGACAGACAATCGAGGTGATTGACACAGGACGGTAATGTTTTGGTTCATTCATCGGCTTCCCTTTTCCCTTGTGTAGCGGAGTGACCAAAGCTCGTCGCCACGTTCCTGGCACAGTACCGCTGTCGAACAGCCCTTGCAGAATCTGGCAGGTGGTCGGCAGCATGAGCGGACAGAGCCTTTTGAACCACGTCGGCGCGATGCCGTCTGGACCGCAGCTGTAGGAGTCCTTGATTTTGGAGAGCGCCTCCTGTAATGACTCGATTGTGAAGGACACAGTGTCAAGTTTCGACTGGGCGAGGCTTCCCGCCCTTGTTGTCAAGGGTCGCGCTGCGGGGATGTCGGGAGCATCAGCGTGATGTTCGTTGAGAAAATCGGTCCAGGGGGATTCGGGGGTGGGCCATTGTTGGTTATAGAGGAAAAGTGGTCGGCGAAAAGATTAGCGATCTCTTGTGGGGAGTCAGCCATCTTGCCGTGGACGGTGAAACATGGTCGCTGGGATGAATGGCGTAGGGATCTAGTGTAGTTCCAGAAGACTTTCGGATCTGTCTTAGCTCTTTCAGCGATATCGCGAATGTAGTTTTGGTGGGAGATGTAGATCGTAGCCTTAAGTGTCCGTTGGTGATCTTTTGCCAGTTGTAGAGTGGCAGAACACTGGGATCGGCGTGCCCGCTGAAACAATGAGCGCTTGATTCGCGCGGCCTTGATGATGTCGGCTGTGATCCACGGCGAGTGTTTTCGTTTTGATGAGCGGACGGAGCAAGGAACACACTCCTTCTGAATGGCGACCATGAAGTCACACCACAGGTCATAGTTGGATAACCAGTCTGATCCTGCGGAGGTCATACACCACGGTGTCAGGTGGGCCAATTGTACCATGTGATCAAAGTCAAGTTGCCGGAACCTCCATAACATACGAGCGTAATGCCCTGTGCGTGGCAGGGAGACTGCATAGCGAAGTTCCACGGCTAGGTGGTCACTGCCGTGGAGGCCTTCCGATACGTCAACAGCTTCGAGGCTCGACGGGTTGGAAACGAGCACCAAGTCAAGAAAGCTTGGTGCACCGTCGCGGGTCGTATATGTTGGCTGTTGGCATGCTTGGGCCAGGCCAGCAGCGCTCATAGTCTCAAGGAGGACGTCGTCGGAACGATCGCGAGGGACTGGGTCCCCGAAGGAAAGCCAATCAATGTGCGCGTTGAAATCGCCGAAAAGAAGTATGTTTGCATAAGGTTTAGACGCGGCGGATTCCAGGGGTGCTTCTAGTAGTTTATAGGCTTCCTCTCGTGAAGTGGGCGGGCAGTAAATGCAGCCCACAAGGATGGTTCCACGAGGGAAAAAAAACTCAACGAAAAGCGCTTCAAGGTCCTTGTGTTCGAGGTCACAGCGGCGATTAACGTGGATGTTCGATGGAATCGCCATTAGCACACCTCCACCTTTGCCACCTCTGTCCTTGCGAAACACGGTGTATGAGTCGAGAGGAAATAACTCGCTGTCGGCGACACTCGCGTCAAGCCACGTCTCGGTTAGCAGGATGGTCGAATACGGTGGGAGGGTGGAAGCAAGTGATTGCAGGTCTACAATCTTGTTTTTTACGCTGCGGCAGTTATTATACCAGAAAGTGGAAGATCTGTTAATGCCCGTTGGCTTTGAGTGCACAGAGACATCGGGCACACCGGTTGTGGCATTCGTGTCGAAGCTAGAAGGGCTTCTGCATTCTGACAGCTCAAAAAGCGAGTCGTGAAAAGGGGGCAGTTGGCACGAACCACAAAACCAGGACTCTGTGGAGGCTGACAGTCGTCGGTACACAGGAAGGGGCATGAGCTCGCATTTCCGGTGTGCCCATCGTCCACAGCCGTCACATTGAAGAGCCGCCACGTTGGCAGATACCATTCTTTCACATCGGCAGCAGGTGCGCCTGGGACCAGGGTTGGACGCGATATCACCAGAGAGGACAAGACACCGGACGGCAAGATGCCGGGTACTGCTGCAGGAGAGTAATGAGATAGTCGAGAGACGGCGTTCATGGTGAATCTGGGCACAGAGCTTCGCCGACACAACCGTCGACGTTGGTCCAGTGGAGGTCCGGCACAGAAGAGCGCTGGTCCAAATAATATCTTCGTTGAAACGTGCAAGGAAGCCGGCGCGTGTGCTCTCACTGTGTTTGGGTGAAGGGACAGCACCGAGGAAACGGGAGGGAATTGTTGATATTACTGCGAGCCCCACTACGAAGCGTTGGAATGGCGTCATCTTGTTAGTTGGCGAGGCTAAAAGTCCCATCTGGGTCGGGGTTGTTCGTCAATAGTCTCACGTCGTCGGGCACCGCGAGATGTTTAGCTTGGTGTCTGTGTGTGTGTGTGTGTGTGTGCAACATACGTTGTCAGAAGGGATGATTTGGGGACCGAACGGTAAAACAAGGCCAGCGAGAAGCGACTGGAGGACTTTTAACATCGCACGGTGCAAGGAAGGACTTCAACGACGAGGCTAGCAAGCAAGCCCATGTCAAAACTGCTGTGCTCGACCAGAGAGGTGAATCAGGACTGTGACTCTGTGAGTGAGAATCAACGACTGGAACTTTCGTGTAGTTTGCAGCTTAATTGTTTCCTCCCGTTTGTTTTATTTTATAGGTGTCCGTGTGCTGTTACATTTTAATTTTAATGGTTGTCCGTGTGATATTACAGTTTTGTTTCTTTTCATTTTTTTTAATGGGGAAGTACTAGTTTTGAGTTTTGGCGCTTTTATGTATAAAACGTTTTTTTCCAAACCATATTTCCTGTCTGCTCTCTCGACAACCAATCCCACCAAAGGGCTGCGACTTTCCGACGTCGAATGATATGTTAAAATGTTTTCTAACTAATGATTGCCTGCATTCTATCTTTGTAGCATACATATTTGTCGAAATGACAAATTCCGAACCAGGCCAATAAAGATTGGTCTGTGCCCTATTCTGTAGATATATCTACGTAAATACACGTTTGGCAGTGTGGGATAGCAGTAAATTGTATAGTTTGTGGATATTCGTAAAAATGCATTATGTGATGCCAAGTCTGGGCGTGGAAAGTATAGTACCTGCCCCATGGCAATAATTTTCATGTGATGCTAGTAGGAGCATCACATGGAAATTGCTTTATGTGGGGTGGGTACCCTATTTGACAGGCCCAAACATGGGATCATATAAAGCAGTCTATATATTGTATATAACGAATTGGGCAGATATGGGTGTATAAGGAATTGTGCAGGTGTGACTTTATCCATCCAGATACGGCCTTATTGTGCGTATCTGCCCAATTCCTTATGTATTCATATATGTATTTTTAATATAAGTCCAGATATGGCATTTTTGTAAGGGTAGGTATGTCACTCTATTAATCTACCGTATTTTCCGGGCTATAGTCCGCGGACTATACATGTTTAAAAGTTGAAATTTTGGGCACTGCGGACTATCTACGCGTGCGGACTATACAGGATTTTTGTTTTTCAATATCATTGATTATACTGAGACGTGACAGATTTTGTGAATGAGAGAGTATGTTAATGATGATTTATGTATATTATAGGCTTCCTTGTGAGTTAAAAAAGCATAAATTTGTCAAGGGGTGCCGTCCATGAGAAGATTTTCGTGTCGACTAAGCACCAGGTGCGTACTACGCACCAGGTGCGGATTATGCACCAGGTGCGGACTATCTTAGCAAAAACTTTAATTTTTGACCCCAAATTTGTCCCTGCGGACTATACACCGTTTGCGGACTAAAGTCCGGAAAATACGGTATTTCTATTATTTTCCGGTGTTGCTTGATACGGTTTAATACACGGTTAGACCCACTCCGGTGAAGATCTACGGATTGGCCAGATACGGTTCAGCTTCCGCTTCCACCAATTACGGTTGGGTTTCCGGACTGGTCAATTCCGGTTCATTAAGGTTTCTAGAAATCCGGTTTGCTTATGGGCCCATATGACAGATTGAAATTCCGGATTCATTGCGGTTTGTTTTTGAACCGTTTTTTTGGTAGGGTAAGTCATGCTTTTTCACCATTTCTAGTAATATGCTTCCAGTTGAGTTCGTATACCCATGCAGACCCTCGATATGGGCATTCATGTCTCCCATAATAATCATTTCAGAGCCTTCCCCTAGCTCACTAATGTCTCTTGATATGCAATCAATCATTTTTCTGTTTTCCTCTTTAGCACCTGTCCCTGTCTATAAGTAAACAACTCCAAGGACTGTTGATTCCCCAGCGACTTTTCCTATCAGCCACAAATGTTCGGCGCACTCCTTTCTGATCCTTTGAAAGTGCATGTTCTTCTTAATAAATGCTCCAATTCCACCTCCCTTCCTGGTTCCCTCCATTATGTTGCAGTCTTCCCACACATAGTCAGGGTCGCAAGGTGGCTGCTCCATGTTTCTGAGATGTGTTTCCACAAACACATACACCACTAAATCCTCCTTTCTTAGTTGCTCTTCTACCTCTTCCCATTTTAACCACGTGACGAGCCGCGCGCCACCTGGTGTCTGAAACGGAAGAATAAATAGAGGTAGAGCACCCTCTTAAAACATATTTTTATTCAGGGGATTTGTCCTAAATTAAACACTCTGTCAAGCACTTTAAAAGCAGCCGCGGAAAAGGGCATCTACTTTTAGGATAATTGTCGCACTCCTGTCGTCGCCGAATCTACGTGAAAAGTTAGTCGGAGAAAAGCCAATCGGATATAACCTACTGCAGAAATGCCCTTCGGAGACAAGCTTTTCCAATGAACCTTTTTTGAAGTGTGCGCGGTCTTGCACCTGCCGCGCAATCATCTGTATGTGCTGTTGTTTTGACACATTCTTGGAGCGTTAAAGGGAGAAAGCCCGTTCAGTGTTCGGCGTGACTTCGGGTCAGCTGCTATCGAAAAAAGTGCTGCGTCAGTGTTCAGCAACAAATCGAGTACAATCACGCGCTCAGTGCTGAAGAAATGGCGACCACCAGTGTTGCTTGATAAGGGTTTGAGAGGTGTCTTTTTTGTGCACGTGCGGCGAAAAGTGACAAACAATTAAAGCGGCTGAGCAGGATTATAGCTGCTAGGCAAAAAAAAAAAAATGTAGGAATGTGAAAGCACTCGTATACGACCGTATTCCTACAGGCTGCGCGCCGCGCTGAGCCTTGCCGGGCGACCTCTGCGTCGGCTGTCCGGGTGGGCCCTGCGGCCGGCCGCTCTGCAGAGCCCGGCTACGCTCTCCCTCTTATGGGCGGCCGGGCCGCTGCGCCATGGTGAGGGCTTCTTTGTGGGGTGGCGTTCCTTGGAACTATTTCGCGCGTCAGTTAATTGAAAGTTTTATATCAATTCGCTGCTACAGACTACAGGCTTCGCTGCATTGAACAAGGAAATTTAGGTGCGGTTTGTCATGGCATCAAATGCTGATAACGCCGGTTCGCTCAATGGGACAGTTAATCCCTTCGCATTAAAATTAGATTGAAAGCACTAGCCGAAGTGAACGAGAGTGAACTAAATGGTTTTCTCTGAAGCCATTTGTTCAGTCCTTTAAATGGTCATAACGTCACCCGAAGAGTTGACAAACTGGCTAAGGAACGATTCAGAGACGCAACGAAAACCTCAACATATTTTTGACAGAAGGAACCTCTTCTATAACAACTTTTTGTAAGGTGATCATAATTATATAGAGCCACTATACATACTGCGCATAAAGACTGGATGAATTATTCTTTTTTTGGGGCGCGGCCATTTTTACGTTTAGTGCAGCGCGGGATCAATTAGCAATTGTAAGGATAAAAAAATACGAAGTTATATCCTTTAAGTACACTCTCAGGCGGCTCTGGAAAGTTCAATTTGCTTTGTTGCAGACTGTTTCAACATTTATGGTGGTAAGGATACTTAAACTAAGAAAGTATGTATAAAGGTCTTGTCCTCAATGCATTAGGCAACGCGCTGACTTTATGAAGCACCTTGTTGTGTTAGGCTAGTTCCGTTTACTGATACCTTCCACCCAAGTATCATCAATATGTTGTAGATGTGTGGAAAGAATGTTCCCCAATGTTGTATTCAAGATAAAAGTTTTTCAATTTTTTATGTTTTTTTTTTTCACAGTGATTGATCGGACAAAGCCATAGCGTCAAGCTACAGTTCCAAGTTCCGCATTGTCAAGGATATCATTTGCCAACTGCTGAGAAAAGGCAGACTCTGCATAGTCTTTTGGACAGCATCAGTTAAATTGTGCCTACCTATAGCGGGCAAAATGTTATTTCTACAGTACGGTAACACTGTTGTAAAGACGCAACAATCCCAATGATTTTTATGGCACTGTTTCTTCTTTGCAGTGCAACTTTCTATCCAAAATTATGTTTGAAAACCGCAGAATCCAACAATGATTCGAACTCCGAGCTACCCAGATAACTGTTAGCTTTCGGGAGTGTTGGAAGAACGTATAATCTACACCGTTTTCTAGTTACCGTGACATAAATGTTCTTTCTATGGCGACCGTGGTGTTTCTTTTAGGATGCGGTATCACTGTTGTAAAGACATCAGAGCCACGACACCGTGAAGCGCACTGTGAATCGCGATATCGCAAGCTCATTGTTTCCAAGGCGATGATTTTCTGACATTAATAAATGTCGCTGAACACGCCATCGGCTGGACGCAATGGCCTCACTTTAAGATGATCGTTCGAAATCGGACATTGTGCAACCTATTATTGACCGATTGTTACAAGGACGGATCGTTCACAACGTTGTAATGACTGGGTAATTACTTCATTGCTCTAAAACTTCTGCCAACTCTATGCTTTCTATGATATGCCTCCTGACGAGTATGATGACACTGCGCTAAGCGCAGAATTGTCGATGAAACATAACCCACATAAACGTATTATTTCAAATGTGTTGTTTCCCGTTTATGTGACTTGCCTGTGGAGAGAGCACAAAGGACGTATCATGGCGATGGCAACTACATTTAAGTGTTACAAAAGGAATGAGTGTAAAATGTTGCCTGCGACATAACCATAGTCGTTACAAGACAAACACTATCGCGGTGTCCTTTAATAAATAATTCCCTCGCGTCTAAAGATATGTTGTTAGGGGTATGGTGTGTTAGAAAAAAATGTCCTATTATTTTTGCACTATCGCCAACAGAACGTTGCCTTAAAAGATTTCTGGTTACAGTGCACGTATTTTTTAACCTGCGAATTTTTTTTGCGCATTGTTATTTTTGCAAAAATACTTAGAATGAAACGTTACAATACATATATAATATAAAGTTAAAAAACTGGTTTGTACACAATGCAGTTAGTGACAAACGTTTATACTATAACACTGCTAGAACTAAGCGATATCTGCTAGGAAGTTTCGTGCTTGAATGAGTGCCTCAGAATCAAGTGTGTATAATTCCCGGATTTCAGATAGACGTTGGAGGGTTGTCTAAGCAGACTTGTTTAAAAAGCGTAAATGTATTTCGTGTTGTTTGATATTTTCGCAAGAGTGATTTTGGCGTCAACGTCTGTTGTAGAGACTGGTAACATATAAATCTATCAATTAAAGACTATATCACAATTAGAGTGACGGAGCAAGCAGGAAATTGATTCGCAGCTACATTTAGTGGAGTTGCAATCGCTGAACGATTTCTTCTAAGGCCTTTATCCCGATATCAAGAAAAAAAAAGAGAACGCCTTTTTGTAAGTTTTCTTGAGCCTAGTTTTCATTTTTCTTGAACGCCTATGAAAGCCTAGAACAAGCAGCTGCTAATGCTTGCATAGTTCTTGACAGCACAAAAGGAAAAAAAGACTAAATATATTGACAACTTTTTAAGGATTGTGAGTTAACACATTTTTACTTATTGTTTATATCTTAAGTTTTCTTTCGATCCTGTTAGTAGGAAAACTTCGCAATCGCCTGTTAACATTTCGCGTTGCACAGCCCGTTGTCGCGTACCCAGCACAGGAGAACGCGAGAGCGGCGAGAAAAGCTGGCAAAAGTGACGGTGTCGGAAAAGTCAGATGGCCCTTGCTCGCCACTAAGCTGCCTTGTTTAACCGGATGACGGTGTCATGACTTTTTGGGCAGATACCAAACGACAGAGAAGCTCGCCGCATGTTCTGCGGCCATCGCTCGGCACATTTTTTTTTTAATAAATGAGGATTACGTTTAAATTTGCTTAAGTTAACAGAAATAACGGAACTAATATATGTCAGGAAGACAGAAGCTCAACGACCGGTCTCAGTGATGATTATATTCGGACTGGCCCGCGGTGGCGAGAACGGGCCACGCGAGCTATCGGTGATGGCGATGATGGTGGAGATATGATGATGCCCGATGACGGCGATGAGGGTCTTCATCACATTACCCCCCTCCGCGGGGGGGGGGGGGGGTGAATGTGGGGAGAAGCTATTGCAGAGGTGGGTGGTACGGTTTCAAGCGGTTCACGTGTAAAACTTCCGAAGGTCGACGGCGGCCATCCGAGGAGGAAGAAATGGGCTCGGCGAGGTACGAGACAGGTGATGTTTTCTCGGTGATTCGATAGGGACCGATGTACTTGTGGAGGAACTTGTCCACTCGGCCAGGTTGTCGGGCTGGAGTCCAAACCCACACAAGGTCACCATTGGAGTAAGAAGTGTTCTTTTGGTGCTTGTCATAGCGGTCCTTGGTGACCTGTTGATGCCGCGACGTGCGGAGCTGCGCGAGCTGGCGGCATTCTTCGGCGCCAAAGATGAAGTTCTCTAGGAGTTCACTTTGATTGTTGATTGAAGGAGCGACAGGAAAGATGGTGTCCATAGTGCATGATGCATCGCGTCCGTACACTAAATGAAAAGGGGAGTAGCCCGTGGTAGACCGGAGGGAAGTATTATAGGCAAAAGTTACGAACGGGAGTACAGTGTCCCAGTTTGTATGGTCGGGGGACACATACATGGATATCATGTCTGCAAGGGTCTTGTGAAAACGTTCGGTTAAACCGTTTGTCTGTGGATGATATGAGGATGTTGTTTTATGAATTACGTTACAGGCTTTCAGAATAGCTGTAAGTGCACTCCAAAAAAACTGCCGTCCTCGGTCGCTTAAGAGGACCTGTGGCGCACCATGACGTAGAAGTATGGTGTGTACAAAGAATTGAGCAATTTCTTCAGATGTCGCAGAGGTCAGCGCGGCAGTCTCGGCGTATCTAGTTAAGTAGTCAACGGCCGTGTCTATTCAGCGATGACCATGAGAAGAAACGGGGAACGGACCGAACAAATCGATTCCTACTCGTTCGAAAGGCGCAATGGGGCAAACTAATGGTTGCAGCAAACCAGCAGGGGCAGTGGTTGGACGTTTTCTACGCTGGCATTTCAAGCAGGACTGAACATATTTAAAAACAGTTGTCTGAAGCTGCGGAAAGAAGTAGCGTTGCCTAATGCGAGCGTACGTTTTGTTAAACCCCATGTGTCCTGAAGTAGGCTCATTATGAAATGATCGAAGAATGTCAGTGCGCATATGGCGAGGAACTACGAGGAGCCAGCGGTTTCCTGAAGGGGAAAAGTTATGCCGGTAGATTATACCATCTTGGAGAGAAAAGTTCTGTAACTCTTTTCGCAACTTTTTGTGAACGAAGTTATTCGGTTTATTAAGATGGTCGATGATGCCTTTGATCCATGGGTCTTTGGGTTGCTCATGTGTAATAGAGTCGAAATTGAGTGCCGAGACATCAAAAACGTCATCCATGTTTTCAAGCCGTTCATCTGGTTCGTCTACTGGACATCGAGAGAGGCTGTCAGCGTCTGTATGTTTGCGCCCAGATTTGTATACTACTGTATAATTGTATTCCTGAAGGGCAAGCGTCCATCGACCAAGTCTGCCAGTGAGATCTTTCAAGGACCTTTCAACGCGTGGTGATCGGTCACAATAGTAAAATGTCTACCGTAAAGATATGGCCGGAATTTGATAATGGCCCAAAGAACAGCTAGGCATTCTTTCTCGGTTATAGTGTAATTCTGTTCGGCGGCGGAGAGCATTCGGCTCGCATAGGCCACAACATATTCTTTTCGTGCGTTGGGATCGCTCTGCAATAGAACAACACCAAGGCCATATCCACTGGCGTCGGTTTGCAACTCTGTAGGGGCAGAGTCATTAAAGTGCCCCAGGATTGGATCGGACTGGAGAGTGGCTTTGAGAGAGTGAAATGAGTCTCGACATTCAGTGGACCAGATGAATGGTGTATAGACCCTTTTCGAAATTTTGTCTGGCAACTTCAATAACTATCATCATTTATGTTCATATTATCTGTACATGCTAATGGCGTTCTTTTGATGACTGGTGGAGAAAGGATACCGAAGCGGAGCCTGAAAATTCCAGACGTTAGTTCGCTGCATTATTCTACCGGGACGAGACTTATAAGCTTCTAGGCGCTACGCATTTGAGGGTGTCATGTAAAACCTTGGAATGCTTGGCTTTGGCACGCCCCAGACATCTCATGGCAATAGAATATGGTGAATTTTATCAAGAATTTGACTCCACCGAGCGCCTTGTACAGAGTGGTACACACCGTCGCAACTGAAACAAATACAAAAATAACTGTGCAGTGAAGAAAACCGCAACTTTCGCACGTCTGCCGTTGACGAACATGTACCACACTCTAACCGCCATTAGCATACAGAAATTTAGACTGATATTTGAGCCACTAGATGGCACTGAATTTGTGAAAGGGTCTATTGGCCTGTAAGAACCGTGTAAGTGGGGCAGCCAGTTGGGCGAAGTGAGGTACAAAACGGCGAAAATACGAGCAGAGTCCTAGGAAACTACGAAGTTGTTTGATATTAAGAGGAACAGGAAATTCGTTTACTGCCTTGAGCTTGTCTGGGTCGGGCCGAATGCCATCATTATCTACTAGATGCCCAAGGATCTTAATTTGTCGAGAGGCGAAGCGGCACTTTTTTGTGTTGAGTAGGAGGTTAGCTTCTCTGAGACAAACTAACACTTCGGACAGGCGAAGGAGGTGGTCGTTAAACGTACGAGAAAAAAATAATAATGTCATCAAGGTAGCAAAGGCGTATGTGCCATTTAAGACCGCGAAGAACGTTATGTATCATGCTCTCAAATTTTGCTGGCGCGTTGCAAAGGCCAAAAGGCATCACGTTGAACTCAAAAAGACCATCAGTTGTAATGAAAGCTGTTTTGTCTATGTCTTCTTCTTTCATTGGTATTTGCCAGTAGCCGGATTTTAAATTCAGGAATGAAAAATATTCGGCTCCTTGTAGGGTGTCCAATGTGCCATCAATCCGTGGCAAAGGGTATACGTCCTTGCGAGTGATCTTATTGAGTCTACGGTAATCAACGCAGAAACGTATGCTGCCATCCTTCTTTCTTACAAGGACTACTGGTGAAGACCAGGGGCTCGAGGATTGACGGATGATCCCCTTACGCAGCATGTCTGACACCTCTTGGTCAATGATACGGCGTTCTGAAGGAGACACGCGATATGGGCGTTGGTGAACTATTTCTCCAGGAGGCGTATTGATCGTATGTGCTACCGACTTTGTTGTGCTTGTGAAGGACGTGTAAACGTCAAAGCACGATTGGAAACGCGTTAATAAATTACTTAATTGCTTTTTATGAACGTCTTCCAGGTCAGAGTCAATGGCATTCAAAAGTATTTGGTTGGAAATAACAGGCATCGTTGGAGGGTCAAAATGCTGTGTTGATTTGAGCGAAGCAAGTTCCAAAGAATTATGTGGTTTGATACTTGCGACGACTGTGTCCTTTACGAAAAGAAGTGGCTGGTGTGTAACGTTACATACAGGGAGTACTGTTTTGCCATCGGTAAGTTTGGATAGGGAGTAGGGTACGACGAACCCGTGCGATAGCAAGATGGTAGACAGAGGAGTTACTATAAAAGTCCCCGAAATGCTTGGTTCGCTCGACAAATTCATCAGGAAAGATGCTAGTGGGGGAATGACAGTATCTTCACAGGCCCGTAATTTGGTTTCAGCAATTATGGAATCAGACTCGCGGTTATTTGAATTTCCCAAACGAACGCCTTTGCAATTAATGACAGCTTCAGCAGATTGAAGAAAATCCCAGCCTATAATCAGGTCGTGTGTGCAAGACGACAAAACCATGAATTGAATGGTGTGGCACGTACACATCGCGACACTGTTAGCGCGAACACGGCGTCGGCGCATTTTCGCATTTTACTTCTAAATAGTATTAGCGAGCACGATATTTTATCGCTTACATTATAGAACTAAATGAGCTCTTTTCGTAGGAATAATAAGTTGGATGACATCCCTTGGTTTCAAAGAGAAAAACTGGAAAAACCGGCGATCGCTTGTTCGCGCTAACAGTGTCGCGCTCTGTACCTTGTATGAAAACGCGAGCCGTGCACTGAGCTTTGGGATGAATGATGTGTGTGGACGCCGCCCGTAATGAACAACCATGGAGGGGTGTTCTAACTTTGTGAGGACGTAAGCAAATGTCCTCTCTTATCACTGAAGAAGCCGCCCTTGTGTTAACTAAAGCGTACAGGAGTGAGCCATCGATATGTACCTCGATGAGATTGGATGGGTCAGAGGGAGGATGATGAAGGCTCTCCCGTGACGCAGTTGCTCCTCCAACAACTGCGGAACCTAGTTTCCCGTATTGGGCCGCGCGCCTCTCCTCGAGGTCATGGGTGAGAAAGAGCGAGGATACGGAGATGGGGAGCGGCGCCGTGGAGCTTCCGGACGACGTGCTGGATAGGGTTCCGGAGGTGGAGACTGATCCCGCGGCTGGTTCCAATACCCTCTGTTGTTTCGCTCTCGACTGTAGTAGTCGCGAGTTTCGTAGTCCTGTTGTTTTCTTCGGCAAACTCGTGCCACGTGGCCGGTAATCCCACAATAATGGCAGATTGGACGCGGCCGATATCCCCAGGATCGGTAGTTGGGATAGGTGGGGTGACTGCTCCAAGGGGGTAAAGGACCCCTGTTAAAAGCAGGCGAGATAGAAGCCAGAGCAGGAAGGTCCGGAATCATTGGGGGAACTCCCGGACGAAGAGTTTCATCAGAAGTTCGAAGTCCGTCGTTGACATTAGAGGAAGTCGCTGTTGGTGTGACGACAGAAGCAATCTCTTGTTGGATAATGCGCCGCAACCTGCTGTCGTCGCTCTCAATCGTCTGGTGGCTTGCAGCAGGTCGGAGAAAATGTGAACGTTCATCTCGTACAATTTTCTGTATCATTTGCTTCAGGGTATCGGTCGATAAAGAAGGCATGGTAATTGATGAGCCGTCATGCAGTGCTCGAACTTGAAGACGGGAGTTGCGGGCCTCATCTAGCCTTTGACAATGCGTGATGATGTCCTTAACAGTCGTGGGATTTTGCACAAGAAGGACGTTAAATGCTCTTCAGAGATCCCTTTCATAACATGGCGGACTCGGTCCGCCTCCGACATGTCCTTGTCGAAACGGCGACAAAGTGCGAGGACATCCTCGATGTAGGAAGTATACGTCTCGCCAGAAGATTGAATTCGTGCTGCCAACTTTCGTTCTGCTACAGCTTTACGATTGGCGGGTTTGCCGAAGATTTCGGCTAGCTGGGTTTTGAATAGTAGCCATGTCACGATTTCATCTTTATGGTTGGTTAACCAGATCTTGACCACATTGGAGAGATAAAAAAATAGCATTCCGCAGTTTCGCCTGGTCGTCCCACTTGTTATAAAGACTCACTCGCTCGTAGACGCCCAGGCAGTCCTCCACGTCGTCCTCTCGGAGTCCGGCAAAGGTTTTGGGATGTCGGAGCTGGCTGGGGGCAGGGCTGACTGCAGCTGCAGAGGCACCGGAGGAGGATTGGCCACTGCTGGTCATTGTCACTATTCGCCTTCTGGGACGAAGCTCCAGAGTGATGGGAACGTCGTTACTGGCATCGTTACCCCGCACCTCCACCAATAATGTCAGGAAGACAGAAGCTCAACGACCGGTCTCAGTGATGATTATATTCAAACTGGCCCGCGGTGGCGAGCACGGGCCACGCGAGCTATCGGTGATGGCGATGATGGTGGAGATATGATGATGCCCGATGACGACGATGAGGGTCTTCATCACAATATATATATATATATATATATATATATATATATATATATATATATATATATATATATAAGTCCGCTCCTAGTGTAATTTCATTGCAAATGTTCTCCACCCTCCTTTTAAGAGTGTCAGATTAATGAAATGCGTTTACATGCTTGCATTGAACCCCCACCCCAAATAAATATATATAGGGTGACCCAAGTCACTCTAGGCTCGATCTAAAATGGACCGTAAAAATCGACGCCTGCACGTAGCAATCTAAACTTTTCGTCAAAGGTGTATTTCAGAGGTTGGTTTTTCTTGTAAAATTACAAAACGTAACTCTATTTCTGTAAAAATAGGGCCAAGAAACTTCCCAGGGTTTACAGCGGACGTCGACGCAAACGACCAAGTTGAGTAGCGGGGTGTGCTTGGCGTTCGTATTGATAGATGGCGTCGGGAGCAGCGTCCGAAGGAGTAGCCAACCAGCGAAAGAAAGCAGACGACAGGCAAATTATAACCGTTGGCAGAAAAAGCGCCGTCGTTATACAGACGTTCTTTTTTAACTTTACGTTTTGCTTTTATTGTCCGCATTCATGTTTTAACCGAAGGTACATTTTAAAAAAGATTCTGTTCATTTTAATAAACTACGGTGGTCGCGATAATGAGGTAGCGCCATCTATCACTACGAATCGCGAACGCACACCGCTACTGGATTTCGTCGTCTGCGTCGCCGCCCAACGTAAACCCTGGAAAGTTCCTTGTCCCTATTTTTTACAGAAAGAGAGCAACGCTTTGTAATTTTACAAGAAAAAAAACGACCTGTGAAAAACACTTGTGACGAAAAGATTAGATTGCTACGTGCAGGCGTCACTATTTTTGGTCCATTTTAGATCGAGCCTGGCGACTTGGGTTACCCATATAACGTCCGCCAATCCCTTTTTTTTAGCATGTAACTAGCTAGACAGATATAGAAGCCCTAAGAAAGTGGCATGGTTTTATTAGTGAAAAATAACGTGAAAGACTGGGAACGCAGCGCTTGGGTTCGGTTGTTCGCGCGCTCCATTTTTACTACTCAGTCCAAACCATTCACCATGCTACAGCGAGGTGTTAAACCCGCTGAGTCATGGCAACGTCATGAAAAAAAGGAGATCCGTGAAACATATGTTAGTCTTGCATGACTAATGGGAACGAGAAAATAAGTCAAGTATATATTACAATCTTTATCAATCTATTTAGGGGCATAAAGTCCTCGCAATAAAGACAAGGGGTACGAGCAAAGCGGAAGTTAGCAAAACTTTATTCGTTAAATAAAGATACATTTTATGCTCTCCCAACTAGAGTCTGGCAAGTGTTTTGTTTTATTTTGCAACCACGCTTTCACATTTTTATATTTTCGCAAGAGTCGGGGCATTCAGTTTTGACAGTTTTGTTTTGCTACGAGGTATATATTTTCCCAGTAAATATTTAATAAAAACCTTTCCTGTATATCTCAACGTCAATGAAATGTTTTTCTCCTGGTGCTGACACCAGCAAACGAATGACAACGGTTCGAACCTCAACCGAACCTTGAGCATCTAACGAAGGCCCATACGCTCGAACAAATCATGGCTGACGACAATTTAAAAACGAATAGGAAGGCGTGCATGAACCCGTGGCACGGGATAATGAACGCCACCTTTCATGTACAGGAGGCGATGAACTTTTTCATGCTAAAAAAAGAATGCTGGATGAAGGGCTGGATGTAACACTACAGACGTGGAATCTTAAAGCAGTTGTATGAGAAGTTGTGTGGGGGTGGGCTACATCGATAAACATTGAGGACTCTTCGGAGGACATGCGCAAGTTACAACACGTTTGGTGACCCTGATGCCAGCGCCGGTATAGCAGCGAGCAAAATTGGTAAAGTTGCGAGATACGCGAACGAAATACTGATTAGCGAGGACAATTCCCAAAAAGGCGTGGTTGGAAGAGGGTGAAAGGGAATAAGGAGGGGGAGAAATGTGAGGGATTTCTCCCCCATGTGAATGCCCCTAAATATATTCCACTACTCTTATTAGCATCAAGTGGTCGTAATTGTATTTAAAGACCTGGTGTTATTGGCATGTGGTCTGCAACAACCGAAAGTTTTTAACATTCTCCGCTAAATAAGGACAAATTCTCAGCCCTCTAAAATAGAGTTAGTCCAGTGTTTTGTTTTATTTTGTAACCACGCTTCCACGTGTTTGAGGGCGGGAGCTTCAAGTACGGTTTATTTGCCCCATCCATAATCCTTATAGAAACCAGGCTCCATATAGCATTTACAGATGTTGCCTCTGCATAAACCGTGAAAGTAAAACGCATTCTGGCAATGGGTGTGACACTGTTCACGATCTCCAGGACACCCGTGATCCGATCGGCCTGAAATGAAAACAGTAATTAAAGACACGAGTTCAAGACATTCTTTAGCTCGCCAACTGCTCAAACGCAAGAACACTAGTACAAGACAGTTCAACTGCAGCCTGTTAGCAACCTCCCGATGCGTTTCCTTTTTTCTTACGCTACGGTGTACCAGAACTAAAAGCGGAACGATGGCGCAGAGAAAGGTACTCCCTCGAGTAAAGCTTATTGAGCGGAGAAGAAGTTCTATGCGGGAAGCAGCATCACCTTGCACTTGAATGTTACATACGTAGACGCTGGCAAAATGGGTGCATTGAACTTTCTTTGCAATATTTTGAAAGCTTACGACGAGACGCTGGCACCGCGGTGTGGAAGCCACTCTAGGTAGACATATGTGTGGAAAGCGATTGAAAGCAAGCATTGTGCTAGTCGTGTTTACTATATATAGGCTTTCCGAAATACCAAGGCTCGACCTAAAAGGGCCCGTAAAAACCCGCGCCTGCACGCAGCAATCTAAATCTTTCGTCGAAGGTGTATTTAACACGCAGCTTTACCTTGTAATATTACAAGGCGTAGCTCCCTCAACAATAGGCTAAAAAAAACTTGTTACGGTCAACTGCGGACGGCTACGCAGACAAACGAGTCGAGTGGAAAGACGCGTTTACCGCACGTACTGATAGATGGCGCTTCATCCTTGTTCTGGCTTGCTTTAAAAAAAAAAAAAATATAGAGACTTCGCGCGACTACCGTGGTTTAATAAAATGAACATATTCCTATCCAATCTGGCCTTTTTTGCACCAACCGTCACAAGAATTCTCGGGAGCAGCATCGGAAGGTTTAGCCGACCAGCGAAAGTAAGCAGGCGACTCGCACACGAAATCAGTTTGCAGCAAGCATTACGCGAACGCGTTTTTTTTTTTTTGTTACTTTAACCTTTTATGACAATGTCCGAATTTAGTTTTAAACCAAAGGTGCGTTACAAAATGGTTATGTTCATTATATTAGACCACGATCGTCGGGGGCAGTCGCGATCTTTTTAAAAGCAAGGCGGAAGAACCCACGAATACGAACGTCAAACGCGCTCAGCCACTCGACTCGGTCGTCTGCGTCACCCTCCGCTGTTCACCCAGGCAAGGTTTTTCACACAATTTGTTTACACAAAGAAAAACACGCCTTGTAATTTTACGAGGCAAACCCCACCAGTGAAATACGCCTTTGACGGAAGTGTTAGATATCTCCGCCCAGGCGCCGATGTTTACGGCCCATTTTACATCGACTTTCGGCATTTTGGACTTTCTTTCCTATGAAGAGCTTTGGAATAGGTATTCCCGGCGCATTTAATGCCCCGAGCAGCTCGCATTCCTTAGGCGGAGTGCGTATGCAGTGGGATGCCCCAAGATATTTGTAGGCCCCCAAGCAATCTTGTACGTAATCCGATATAAGTAACAAAATTACTTGTAATCCCATACATTTATCAGAAATTTTGTAAAAGAATAAATAAATGTTTCGGAAGGCAATTCTAACGAAATTGCCTTACTTTTTCACGTAAGCGAATGGTTGTTATTAGTCACATTTTTTCAATCATGAAAAAAAAGGCGAGAACTGTTAATATTGATAAAAAGAAAAACGTAAAAAAATATTTTTTTATAAGGGTAAGCTTTACCGGAATCACACTGTCAACTGTATTTTCAAAACAAAAGGTCTGCCCAAAGCCTTTCTTCACGCCCTTAAATCCTCGACTAGAATTTTTTTTTTCTGTTAACTTCAGGGACCAAGATAATCGACACTGAAGAAAAGAGCGAAGTTTGGGTGAGCCGTAGCTATTGGCCCTGAGAAGATGGAGTGGCGCCGCCTGGCGGGCTGTTCGCGGTGACGTAGGCTCCGGGATCACGTGACCGGCTGCCATTCTACGCGTGTAGTTTGTCGAATTTTGTTTCCCGTCTTCGTTTACATATAGTTAACTAGTTTGAATAATACAAGCGTGTAGGGCTTCTACAACCTAACGTCTCGCCGTAACGCGCGTCAGAGCTAAATCGTATGCCGTGAAAATACTTCAGGGGAGCAGATTGCGGGAGAGGCAAAGCGGTGAGCGCGCAAGCGGCTGAAGCAGAAACACGCCAAACTCTCCGAACGCGAGGAGGGGCCGCTGGACGGCGCGGCGTGCCCACCCGAAGGATAGAGCGAAAGAAACATTTTTTTTTATTTTTTTCGTTTCGAGTCCGGAAGTTTCCGCACGAAGGGGCGCGGCGGCGCAGATTGTTATTGTTTTAGGCATCGGTTGTCGCGTCTTTCGGCCGTCATGGATGATGCTGACGAAACGCAGGCTACACACTAAACATTGTAACACCCATAATCGTGTAAAAAGGGTGTAAGAAGGGTGCAAGTTAGGAAAAACACCCTTTTTAGAACTTTTTTACACGATTTCTGAATATCAGTGGGTGTAAAAAGGGTGTGTTGACGTCTTACACCCCTTACACGCCCTTTTTACGCCCCACTTGTAGCGATGGTTTCTAAAATCGTGTAAAAAGGGTGTATGGGCGAATTTTACGCCCTTCATTCACACGGTGTGAGAGGGGCGTAATGTTGATACTGTCGAATACACCCATGATTTCATAACCGTTCATGTTTATCGCTTTGGTGAAACTGTTGCTGATGTACGGCGGTACTAACATCGAGTATGATTAATCGCCGCACGAAGGAGCGCATGATTAGGAAGTGCTAGAGAATAGTTCTTGCAACTCCGATCGAACTCTCCATCCGACACGAGCCGAAAATTACGTGTCGCGCGTGCATCCGTTTTATCAGTTCAACTTCGATTTAAAAAAATCACTTCCGCTCGCAAAAGGTGACCGAAGACGTGTAAATATACAGCCCAGGAAACATACCGTATTGCGCGATGTTGGATCTAATCGAAAAGATTGTGCCCACACCATTTTGGTTCAGCCAATATTTAACGAATGGGATGAGTCGCGCCGAGGCCATCCTGACATAACGTACGCTACGCCGTTTTTGGTTGAGTGTTGAGAGTATCCTGCGTTAATCGGCTATGCCGGAGAGGTATTTCTATTTCTTGACCGCCTAAAATACGACGTTAAAAAAAATTAAGCAACACGGAATCTGCATGCTTTTAGCCCGAGAAGTCTTTCTCGGGCTAAAAGCAAACAAATTCCGTTTTGTTTAATTTTTTTTTTTTTTTTGACTGCGCTGAAGCTTTGAACAAGCTGTGGCGCCCTTATTTCGGGTAATACAATCTCACCTGTCTGGACCCATAAGTACACTTCCCAACACATGAAGAAAAAAAAAAGAAAGGGAAAGAAGGAACTCAAACACGTAAACAAGACGACGATCACCGAGTTCTACCGAGACAGCATAAGCCGCTCCCCGGCTCCACACTTTTCGAAAGGGAACCGCCACCCGAACAACAACGACTCCAAGGTCCCGCACACAAACGACCCTTTCTGTACAGCGCAGGAGGCAGCAGAGGGAGATTAGCTGCTTTGTCCACCCCCTTTGACCTCGTCTTCTGATAAGCTTCCACACCTCCTTTTGGGTCTTCGTGTGGCTGTGAGCGACTGCGAAGGCCGCTTCTAGCGAATCAGAGGGGTGGAGCGAAACACGTGACCGCTCTCCGTAGGACAAAAACGCTTGGACGAAAATTTGTCACGCGACTCGCCATGACGCGCTGATGGGCTCACTGGACTCATAGCCTTCGCCGTTTGCCAGGTTATGGTGAGTTGTAGGGACCACGTAAATCCGGTTTCCAAAAAGCGTCCTTCAGTGCTCTCCTGTTTTTCGTGCAAGTAGGTCCTGACGAGTTTCACTTCGCGACCGTAGTTTTTCGTCGTGAACGGCGGAATACATTCATGTCAACTTTTTTATAATGGCCGTTTATTTCGTCGGAGTCTATGGAATTATTGTGCTGTGTTTGTAGAACGCGTTTCGGCAAAGAGCTGCTCATCGTGCCTCGGCGTACGCGAGACTTCCGTTGATTGTGATCGACCGCCTTCATCCTCGACATTGTGTTTGCGTTGTTTCGAGCTGCGCGAATCAGATTGTGCATCTATCACGACAGAAAGCTCCTCATCGGTGACCGCGATACTTCCGTGGAATGTGAGCGACCGCCTTCATCCCCGGCATTGTGTTTGCGAATTGTTCTGTGCTGCTCGAATCGGATTATGCATCTATCACGGATTACATGAGATCGCTCTCTTATATGTAAGTACTCTGCATGCATGCTTCTGATTGTAGTCCTGCTTCCGTCTCAATAGACCATTTTACTGTTTACAAACATGAACTGCCGCTTGCGTCCCAAGTAACTTCCGGTCGTTCCGTCTTTGTGAACGTAGTAAGCAGAGACATGGCTGCGGCCAGATGACCTCCTTGCAATCGTCTGAAGAGAATTTAGTAGAACCTAGTAGAATCTTGATCGAAAAATAAAAAGTGAACCAGGCATGTTTCGACTCATTCGCAGTCATTTCTTCCTGTAGTCTTTTGGGTTAATACACCCTATCTTATGGGTGTTGGTCATTGCGTTTTTTTTACTTACCTTTCTGGCGGCGGTACACCCAATTTAGAGGGCGTACTGCGCAGTCGTAACACCCTAATAAAACGGTGTACAGTGGAATCACACCTTTATTTAAGGGTGTTCGGGAAAAACAACCTCCTTTAGGGGTGTTAGGTATAACGCCCTTTTCTTAGGGCGTTTTGCTACACCTATATGGGTGTTAGTTATAGGACAAGCCATTTACACCCATAAGGGTGTTACGATGTTTAGTGTGTACCATTGAAGGTAAGCGAATATCTTCGATTATCTGCATTGCGCCTTGTTACAACTGCATGCCCCTTTTCAGTTGTGCTGCCTGTCAGCAGCATCAACGCGTTCGTCGACAAGGCCTACGAAATGTCACGGTTGCTGCTCGAAGGAGAACGAGTCCTGGAGGCGGGACACGTGTTTTCCTGCAGCATAAAAAAGCTGGCAGGGGATTGCTGCACAGTCGTGGGGTTCGTCCTGCGAACTTCAGCGTTGACTTCTGACCCGCAAGAGCTAGAGGTCACGCTGAACGGGAGAAACGTCGGCGACACATCATGCTCTTGCAAAGCTGGGTGAGTTAATCTGCAGGATTTAATTGCTCGGGTAGCGTGTACCTACCGGCCGGGGTGCTCTAAATTAACCGAGGGGTATGCAGCACGAGCCGGAGCATCTCACTGAGGGTACCTAGAGGGCCACTAATATCCGACGGATGTCCGATCAAGATCCGTACGTCCGAAGCCGAATACGGACATCCATCGGATGTACGACAAATGTCCTGATTCGGATGTCCCTACCACAATATCCGCAGGAGGTCGGGACTCGGCAGTCCTTCCCGCGCCATCGATTTCGTTCAGCCAACGAGCACCGGACGCGTTAGCTATGCTTATAACGTCCGTACAAGCGTAACATTTTAGACAAAACCCCAAGACCGGGGAAAAAATGAGGGACGATGCAACACGAAGTATCAAGCGTAACGGTTTGCCGGTTTGCGTTTCGCCGTGCTTTGAATCCGCGATTACGCTTGTACCAGGCTTGTCAAGGGAAGAAAGCTCGCCCTTGAGGCGGAACCGCGGAACCACTACTGAATTGTTAACCGTGCACGATAGAGTCGTAACAAAGAGCAAAAGATTTCTTTGATTTCTTTGATCGAGCACAAAAAGCCACCGAAGCCACCGCACAGCTCCGCCAAAATCAGCACCTTGGCAGCGCCCTCTAAGAAGGACACGGATCAATGTTGAAGAACACTTGCGCAAAAAAATGCTCCTTTTAATTTGAAAAAGTTACGCTATAATGGCACGAAACTAAATGTATAATATGTTTTCATACCTAATAATACCGACGATTAAAAAATATTAGGTGTATTTAGTACACCGAAGCCAAGCCAATCCAACTGTTGTGGCTTTCTTGGCTTTCCCCGGTTTCCCGCCAGTTTGCCTCTACTTTGTACGCGCGTCGCCTGGCGTCGCTTGCTAGCTTTGTTCATCCAGGTCCAACGCACAACCAGCGTGGTCACCTTTCTTTGTTGTTTCCGGCGATTCTCTGGAGCATTGATTGACACGTACTGCGGTAAGTGTTTTTTCTTAATAGCGAGTCTTAGTAGATCATTTTCAGAGGCCCGCCACCGCTCCGGGCGCGCGCTTCATATGCTTCGAAGTGGCAGCGCGAGCTCCCGCCACGCAACGTGGCCGGAAAACACGATCTACTAAAACTCAAATACATTGGCGGCGATGTCATGGTTATAGATGGGCGCACTGACGTGATTGTCAGCCAAGCTGGTGTTATACTAGCCACCAGCGTAGCTTTTACTGTGGTAATTTAACATAATCGAACTTCTCGTTTTCAGAGGAAGTGCACGCTTGGCGCCTCGCGTGTCGCGATACTGGGGATTCACTGGTCGCCATAGCTGTGCGTGTTTCTCTTGAGCGCGTGCTGACGGCGAGCTTTCAGGAGATGAGTTTTGCACCCTCAAAGCTGCGGTTCATAGCGAATGCTAAGTTGACTTACCTACAGCTTCCCCATCCATGTTGCATGAGGCTCCACAGACCATACATGGCTTTCATTCTACTACTGAAGTGCCAGTGAAATAAATTACTTCCTGTGATTGATAATTGAAGGTTTTTTTTTGTGTTGTTTACACATGTTTTAATCTGTTTTTTTGTGAAAAGACTGAGAATGAGCTTTCATATATATATATATTTTTTTTTCAGATGGCATATGCTATTGAGATTTTGTTGGGCGGATTGAAATAGAAGTTGTGCCATGCTCTTGGATTAGTGAAGCACTTTCATGTGGCCAAAAGTTCCGCTCGATAAACTGAAAACAATGGTGAAGAGAAACAGCCCGTGTTCTTTCTCGTTGCCCTGGCAGAGATATGAGGTTCAGGTCAAACTACTTTTTGGTAAGTGGAATCATGTTTTAGCAGTGAAGACATGACTTTTCTAGATGAGCGCGCTGTTTACAAATAAACTCACCCATGCTGGGTGTGTGCACGCGCATATGCAGAAACTCTTTGGGAGGTGAGAAGTGTGTGCACCGTACCTGGGGCAGCACCACCTCAGAGGAGTGACGTTGGAGGCACATATTGGTGTATAAGGGGACAACTCTATGATACATATATCTCATAATACTACACTAGAATCCTTCCTGATCATTTCTCTAAGGCGAGCACAAAAAATTGTAATTGATAACCCTCTTTCTCAGAATCATTGGTGGTCAACCATGAAGAAGACCTGCCACTGTATTGACACACAGCAGTCCATAAATGTATTATGACATCTATAATTTGTTTCACACTGCTGAAACTATTTTGTATGGTGGTAAAAAATAAATGCTCACCGAGATGTTGCTGCAGCTTCATTCTACATTAGATGAGTCACTTTAGGCACTTAGAGTGATGAAGAAAAGGAGGCAGTTTCGATGGGTCATGGAATAGCACGTTTTGGCAATGTTTCTAGTGGTCATTTGGAGTACAGACACTGTTTGATCATTTGTTTTTTGCGTGTGCAGCTTCGTACGATGAAGCTAGAAGGAAGCTGAACAAGTGTCAATACACGTCCGACTTGGCAAGCGAAGATGAGCCACCTTAGAAACGGAGGAGGACACCAGCTACAAGATGGGACCCTACAGATGATACATGCAGCAGCTTGTGGTCAGAAGACAGTGCAGGCACTTTGCCTCCTGAAGTTCCAACGGACGTTCCTCAGGGTGAGACTGCATAATAACAGTGTCGATTTTGCCAATTTGAAGCCATGCTGTCTAGAAAACGGTAGTTATAGCTATGCTGTTGTTGTGCTATAGACCTTAGAACTTCAATTCAGGAAACACTTGATGGAAACAACTTCATTTCAGGAGACAAGTGAGAGTAACAACATTCTTTTGTGATACGTGTCTTCGATACTGTATAGTAGGTTTTATGGTGTTTTGTTGGTGTGTACAGTGGTGTCAATCTGGCTCAACAGGAAAAGGATAGACGATTGTGTATTTCCAGTACAGCAAGGGCATCAACATGCGCTCACCTCCAAGTTTGTTCTTAATACCCCTTGTCCAGTGAAAAACCTTGACAGCCTGGTGTATATCGTCACAGCTCTATCAAAGTTCAATTCTAATTCCAGGGCACCTGCCTTAAGCTATGTGATGTCACTCAAAGCTTCCCACATTGGTTTTGATTATGTAATGTATCAGAGTGCCTAGCAGCCGGGAATTGTCAGGGAAATTTTAATTACTGGGACAAATCAAGGAATTGTCAGCGTATTGTCAAAAAGCGAGTCCAGTCAGGGAAAATAAGCCGAAAACGCCATCAAGTGCCCTGAAAAAAGGCTTGAGGACTTGGGGGCAGAAAAATAGGCAATAAATTTGAGTGGATTGCGCGCTCTGCTCACTCGATGTAGGGTGTGCAACCCGATCCAAAGGGAACAGCCGACAAATCCAGTCCAAGCCTTGAATTGAAATGGATTTAGGGCGTGACACTAGGCTAGATCCAGTTAGAACTACTAGATATAGTAACAAATGAAAAAGCCACAGATCCTAATCCAAGCCTTAGGCCAAAAGTGTGCATCTGGCGGCCATGCTGACATTTGGTTATTGACGTGTGTGGTTGAGCGTCGTGTTTTCATTGTGTTTTTGGAAGTGGCCTCTTCACTGACGATGTCGGCGGCAAGAAAGTGCTTGTTTATTCCGAATTGGACGAACCCGAATGTTTCGGAATATGCAAGTTGGATTAGGCCCGTGCAAAATTATCCTCGCAGTGCTCAATGCCTAGTGTTGTAATGATCTTTTATATTTAACTGCCTCTACAGTGGTCAGGGAATTTCACCTGGAATTATCAGGGAAAACCTGGAGAAGTCGGAATTTAAAAATAATAAGTTCCTAGACACCCTCTGTATAATAGGCATGGAGCCCTTTCAACACTAGGGCTTTTTCCTGACGGCGTGCAGCCCGTTTTGGGAAGGTAACCGATGTAGATAGATATTTATATTTGTAATTATAATTTTCTGATAATTTATAGCCATTTAAAGTGTCAGCCTTTCATGTGTTTATATCAAAAGGTTTGAACAACATACAGATCGTCCAACACCAAGCTTTTTATTAGCAACAAATTTGGTTTTGATACCTGTTGAACTGATGTGCAGCCTGTGCTACCTCTGATGGATGTTCTGTGGAGTCTCCAATTTGGAGCCAGCATGGAAGAGGTGAGTATAGAGTGGATGGATTGTAATGCTATAAATTAAATAGCATGCATTTTCTTGGTAATTTTTTCATTCAAATTTCGAGGTCTAAATGACAGTGCTTAAACAGTAAAACCTCATTGATATGTTTCTGGTTTATAAGTCTTCCCTGCTGTCATGCTCATGAATGCCGGTCCCATTAAACTTTCAGAGCGAGATTTTTATTAATTGCTCGTTTGTGGGTGAATAACCTGATATTTAGATTAATAATATGCAAAAGAGCAAACCGAAGGAAATGAAATCATCCTTTTTGTTTTTGCTGCGCAGCGTCACCAAGACCAAGTAAGATGCTCACAAGGTACGGAGATAACTGTCAGAGTCGCAGGTAGGGCAGCGGGACTTTTTGATGCATGTAAACCCTAATAGCACAGGACAGACCTTGGCTAACCCGTCGCCACGTGGAACACCTCAAGACGGGGTGCAAGAATACTCTGGTAAGACTGTTAGCCTTTTTCTCGTCAGTTGGAATGCTTGCATATACATGTAGGTGCTGTTGATAAGCTGTTTCTTGTGTAAGCCGAAGCTTTGTCTTGACCACACCTATTGTAATATTCCAGGACATGCCCTGGGCCCACTGCCTTGCCAGAGCGTGGTGAGTTATGATATTTCTTGTTTTATCCAGCACTCTGTTTCCTCACTTTAGTAGTAGGCTTGTCATGCTAAATGTGCAAGCTTTTTAATATGTGCTGTCAACATGTCTTTCCATCATGTGTAGAAATGAGGAAGTGGACCATAACATCATTTCTATGTGCTCTATATGTCCCCTTTGTTTGTCTTATGTACATGGAGGTACAAATGCTGTACATGCAGGCATTTTGAGTGTTTATAACCTCTTTCAATGAGGCTATTGGTAGAGGTTATGGAGGGCGCACAACATGTGCTATGGTGTGCACAGCTATTTCGTCACTCTTTTTGCTCCTCCGGTAGTAGCTGGCAAAACCCACCTATCCTCGGAGAGCTAAGCCGGCGTAGTATTCCAAAAAAAAAAAAACAAAAAAAAAACATGGTTGGGTCGCTGAGAGAGAGAAAGAGCGCATATGGATTCCACCATTTTTACCGATAAACTCTCCAACTTTGAGCTTCCAAGGTGCAAAACTTTTCTTGACAGAAACAAATTCATTGTGACGACAATCTGACATCACGGCCAACTTTACAATTCGCCAAGCATGCGCTGATCTTCATTGCTCAAACTTTACTTTGACGTCCCCCAACGTCCTCTCTCGTCGCGGGGAGTAGCAGCCAATGGGCGAATGAAGTTTTTTTTTTAAATGAAGCTTGCGCGACCATCATAGACAGACCGCTCTCCTCATTCCATAATGCTTCATACAAGAACGTTTTACCCAGATGTTACACCAGCAACATTTTGGTTGTCACTGTCCACTTTGCTCGGGGTAAAATGCTCATGTTGGAAGATGCCTGAGCCTCTGTCTTGGTATGACTCCTCCAAACTGACCTCTCCTTTGCAGGTTGGAAAACTTCCTAATTTTATTAGAAATTCCAGAAAAGTACCTGCAAAAAGTAGCATGTCATAGCTACAAGTTACTAGAAATTGTACCTAAGATACAATTCGTTACCAAGAAATTAAAGCGTCTACATTTGTGCTTCAGGTACACAAAAAGTACCTGCCGTAGAATACCAAGCATCCGCCCTTTCCACACTAGGCGGCCATTCCTAAATGATGTAACACCTAAAAAAATATGACAAGTACAAATATAGATAAAATTTGTAATCTAACAAGTGCCCATCCCCCACTTTGTTGCAGTTATCTCCAAATTTTGAGTGAGCGCTTGATCGGTACTTCACGGTAGTTACGAATGTACAGCTACTTGTGCCTAGGTACTTCACAACCTTGCTAATAAGTAATTTTGATTTATTCTTCAGAATTTCAGGGCCAAGTGTTAAGGCTGCTCAATGTTAAAAGACTGAGCTAACAGCAAGTTGCCAGCACGCTTGACGCTCTCACCGCCTCCAGCGAGCCCACTGTTGCACCCGGTCCGGTTGTACCGCAACCATTCAAAACAGCCGATGGTCTCTCCAACTTCGAGGCAGATCTCAGCGCACCTGACGAAGTTGATCTGGTGCGTTCACATTTACATAACATAGACTCAGGTGTTGTGCATGCCACCTTTGTGTGTAAAATACAAAACTTAGCTGACAGTTCCTCAGCATGTTCCTTCCCAAGTGTTGAGGGGCAACCAAATTATTTCAAGAAGTATTAGTTTTGTGAAGACTCAGAGGTTCATTAAATTGGCAGGAACTAACAAAAATAAAGAGTGTCTTAAAGTTCGCACAAAGCAGACAAATGCTGTATGAGGGGGAGGGGGGAGACTCCTCTCCCCCCTCCTTTTTATATAGCAATTTGTCATGGGCAGGCCCCCCCCCCCCCCCTTGAAACAAAATCCTGGCTACGTGCCTGGTCATAAGCGATGTCATAATACAGTGTTCATAGTCACGGCATACAACACTGTTTTGGAAACATCAACCATGTCCACTTTGGTAATCGTTTAGTTCGTTTTAGCATTTGTTTTCTTGTAATTTTCAACAGACCATTTGTCTTTCCGAGCAGATGTCATTGCCTAGACGGCATTTAAACAATAAAATAGGCGCTAGAATTTTGTTTCTATACACCTTTAAACAACAAACGAAGGAATATGTTGCCCTCTCCTATCTCATGCTGCCCTTGAAGGGTAGCATGAGTGGTTTCAGCGAGGCTGTAATTATATTTGCTTTTATACTGTTTTTCTTCCAGCTGCAGTAAGCAAGAGGTTTACACAATCAACAAAGGATGATGTCGAAGTTGCATCAAAGTCATGGCTCAGACATGCCCCAGAACGAGAATATGGAAAGGCCGGCCAGCATTGAACTTCTGCTTTTTATAGTTATTGGTTTTACCTGTATTAGCCAAGTCTTCTAGCTCTGCCAACGTCAGTATTTATTTACTTATCTGTGCTAATGAAGGCCCATAAGCAAAGCCCAGGTACATTCATTGTGTATGCCATAAAAGTTCAAGAGAAATTCCACTTGTACTAGTTTCTTGCAGACATACTGCCACATATTAGCTTACTAG
>JABSTQ010005733.1:0-15699 GCA_013358835.2 Ixodes persulcatus
CGAACATGGATGGAACTTCGAATTCATTCGGAAATAAGAGCTTATTCTACGTTTTATAAGCCACTGTAATCTACGTATGCACTGGCTCGTATCTCGCGCCGCCTGTTGGCCACTTCCTGCAGCAGCGGACGCAGAGTGAAGAAGATCTGGCTCGAGATCGGCGGCGAACAGCCCGTGGCCCGAGCCCACCTCGAGCGCCCGACCTGCATGCGCAGCTGCGAACATGCAACTCGTTTGTTCCGGCCGGTGCCATTTTGAGCGTTCGTGCGTATGGCGCGTGCTTTGCTCGCTTTCCGAAGCGACGAACACGCACGTGCTGGGCTGTGAAGATCGCACGCTGGACTGTGATTTTGTAAACATTGGAAAGGTCTATAAGGAAAAGGGTACAAATAAATAGCGATTGAATCCCCCTTAAAGGTACATTTATACTCCAACGTAACGTCGTCGGGCGCCGCGTAGCGCAGCGCGCGCGGGTACTTATTGGTTGCAGATATCGAGTTCCTGGTTGCCGGCCAATAAAAGGCGCGCGTTCTGCGCTACGCTGCGTTCAGTGCGCTCAACGTCGGAGTATAAACAACCCTTAAGTCGCAGAGGCAAACAGCACCTTTCATATTTTCCAGCAATAGGGTTGTTCAATGTAGTCTCAGCTGCGCTAAACGGACAATCGCATGGCGTTGGAGTGGCCGGGGCACATATTACCTTCTCGACTTGTTTCGAGTTACATCTCGCCCTTACAGTTTACTTTAGGTTGAATTTTCTCCTAAAGTTTGCCTTCATAAGGCGTACTCGATCACGTCTGAGTGGTGAAAGCGTTCAATTTTTACTTTTTAGAGCGCAGCTCTTAGGCGCCCGTTTCCGGCTTGAGCGGCGTCAGCGTCGGCGTCGGCGTCGGCGTAACCGCGCGGTGCATGATGGGTAAATTTCTCCGCTAAAATTAGCGGAAAATTTTCGCCGCTAAATTTAGCAGAAAATTTTCCCCGCTAAATCTAGCGGAAAATTTTCCCCGCTAAATCTAGCGGAAAATTTTCCCCGCTAAATTTAGCGGAAAATTTTCCCCGCTAAATTTAGCGGAATATTTTCCCCGCTAAATTTAGCGGAAAATTTTCACCCCCCCCCCCTCGAGGTCACGTGAGCCCCCTTGTCACGTGAGCCCCCTTGTCACGTGACCCCCCCCCCCCGTGCCTTCCCCTCCTCCTCAAGAGCTGCGCTCTAACCCGGCGTTACAGGGAGTTGTAAACGGCTTTAATTTTTTTTTGTCAAACTTTAACCGATTACTGGTTAAAAATTTAATCGCGATTAAATCCCCAATTGATTCATCGGTAGGTTATTAGATCAGTGCACATACCTAGTTATAACGTAACGTAGGAAAACATAAGCGTCAAACGATGTGTTCGATTAGTTTGTTGATGTTTGCGACAAGCATGATGGGGATGCTTGAAGTCGCTGCACTCTCAACAAACAACGTCAAAGTTGACAGTCCGACGGTGCTCCTATTTACGTCGATAAAAGAAAAATTAATCCCAATATCAGGCTGTCAACATTGTCGCGGTTGCTGCAAGAAGGCGACAACTTCAAACTTCCACCATTCTTTTTACATTTTTGGACGCAATATTGAATTTTCGTTCGACGGCATATTATTTTCTCGCCGGAACAGTGGGATTATCCCCAGCTCTCGGCGAAGTTGCGTAGTACGGGGATTAGCAAGCATTCGTGACTTGGCGCACGTGACTTCGAAACGCGATAACGTCTGCTTATTTCTGTGTAGGAAAACTTTGTGCAAATACACCGTAAGTAATTTGTTGTTAGATGTTTAGGCAATGGAAACTTAAACTACCCTAAGAGGCGCCTAGTGTCTCCGACGTGAGTGAGAAATTTAGCACGCCGGTACGATGCTCATCCAGATCGAAAATGGCGGCGGCGTGGTTTGAGTCTATGAATCCTAGGTTCTGCAGCGCAAGTTTTCCCTTCGCCTTATTATCCTTGCGTGTTTAGGTTTTAAGCCAATCGTGCTAATGAACATGCGCTTGTCTCGTTCAGCAGTTGGAAGAAGAATGGCAAGGCTATAGTCGGTTACAAGCTAAGAAGGTAGGAGAAGCTCCTCCCACAAGCGTGGTGCGCCGGTTTCAAATCCCTCCGCAATCGAAAGAAGAGTTCACTGGAAACGCTCCTTGTTCCGCTTCAATGGATAGATAATGGCCACAGAGTGGTGGCAACTTGTCTCCGACCCCCACGTTTTAAGAAGGCGACCTTTGTATTTATCGGAGAGTTAACCGAGCTCCTGAAAGCAGCCTTTGTATCAATCGGAGGGGGACGCTAATCTCCGAAAGTCGTCTTTGTTTGCATCGGAAGGAGAAGACTCTAATCTCCCTCTCGTGGCTTCCACAATGCCAAGTCAAAGTCGAAAGATAAAGCAAATATGTACAGAAAGGCAAGACCCTCCTCGCGCGTTGGCCGCGACGTCACGGAAACGATGGGACGCTATTGGATGCGGAGGTGGCGGAGGGATATATGATTCCCTTTGAGGGGCATTTGCCGCTACCTTCTTGACTTGTAACCTACTATAGTGTGAAGTGAACAGGCTCGATCTCTTACGGCCTTTGCACATGGACTAGTTGCCCCCTGCGGCGGCAGCTCGAAGGGGTCGCTGTAGCCGCCCACCACTTCTACAGCGCTTTAATTCCTTCTGAGAGGCACCTCCTCTTCACCGTGTTGTCCTCTTTGTTCCAGGGTTGAGTTGGACAAGTTTCTAGAGTAATTAGACCCACAGGTCATGAGATCGGCTGCCTGCAAGGACTGATGCGGAAAACCTGTTTCTCTTCGCCTCCCCAAGAAACGAGGTTGTATTGACAATAATTGTAAGTCGAAACCTATTTCAAACGGCTCACCACAGTTATTTCAAGCACGCATAATTGCCCACATTTTCAATCGCAGTGGTCGGAGAACAGTGGTTCAGGATGGCTCAGGCGGTGCTGGGCATGGTATTGTTGTCGCACCCCCACGCGAGTAAAGAAGCCCCATTGCTCCTAGGCGAGAGTGATGGCCACAAGGAAAAGCGCTCTCTAGCCTTGTCATAGAATAGCATGGCAGGGCAGCACTGAGCATCTCGCTGGATTTTATTTTGTAACACCGATTGCGGGGACTCCCAAAAAACGAAAGGGAAGCGTGAAGAAACTTCACGAGTTGCGATCCTGGGCCGTCTTGCTAGAACAGCGTCTCAGCTGACACAGGGTGAAAGAAACCTCTGCAAAGGTTGGGGTGCGTGAGCGTCTTGAGACGCGGCTTGAGTCCCGCTCAGCTCGTGCGCTGGCTTTGGCATTGCTTTCTTTCCCACAATCTCAGCTGCAAGAATCAAAGAAAGAATAAAAACACTTAGGGACAAGGACGGACAGTACAGTTCTTCCAGCTATACTCTATTTCATCTTATGATGTACCGCAGGAAAAGCTACAAGCGCGAGCTCCTTGCTCTGGGGCACACCTCGGCGGCACAAGCTCTCGTGCATTAAGGGCAGCTGCCAACGCTATGAGCTCGCGCTTCTAGCCTTCGCTGCGGTACAACATAAGGTGAAATGGAGTATAGTAACAAACATTTACTGATGTCTGCTTCAATACGTACAATCTCTCTCCCCCCCCCCCCCCCACACACACACACAACCACACATACATTTTAAACAAAAGAAGATACATGAAAAAAAACATCCGGAAAAAGACGAAATTCAAATAAACTTAGAAGATAAAGGGAAAGAAAATGAATTGTTTAAACTAAGCTAAAGTGTTCTAAGATGATGTAATGGCAAGAGCGGCGCTCGCTTACAATGGGCCGCGTGAAGACGGTCGACGTAGATGTCCGCGAGTGGAGCTGGAGTTCCGGGCCCTAGGAGAATGGACCTTTTGTAGAAAAACGCGGTGCGCATGCGCGGAGTATTTGATGCGCCTGGGTTCGAGAGTATCTAGTTCCAAACAATCCGCCATCTTGCATTTCTCGCCTTTGGGCGCCTTGGAGACCATCGACAGTCGAGACTCAAGTTTTGATGTTGCGAACAAGGTGAACACGAGTCATCGTACTGACGACGCCCGTTCTAGATTACGACGTGCACCGCAATCATGCCGGTGAACTGTGAAGCCTTCTTCTTTGAAGGACCATCCCCGATGCGCTTGCCTGAACGAACTGTCCTTTTTGAGGTAGCTCCATACGCGGTCCTGGGTGAGGTTCGTACGGTCCGGGGGATGACGTACGCAGTGGTCCGCGTCAAACGCGAACGGGATGTTCTCATCCCGAGACATCGCGACTCAAAATGCTTCTAAAAGCAGCGAGTGTACCCAAAAAGAAATAATAATTGGGGTTGTGTGGATATTTGTACAGCGAGTCGTTGGTCAGCCATTTTAAAGTTGCGACGAGTCACTCGCTGTAGATGAGCAATTTAGCCAGTGCAGTACAACCGCTAGCCTGGGGTCTTTAACGTGCATCACGCAGTAGTGATACACGACCGCACGCCGGTACGATGCTCATCCAGATCGAAACGGGCAGGGGTGGGGATTGAACCCAGGATCCCTGGGTTCTGCAGCGCGAGCTTTCGCTCCACGTGCTCCGAGCTGGTGTGCGCTAGCCCACTCGGCCACCGATCTCCCCCCCCCCCCCCCAAAAAAAAAAAAAAAAAAAGAAAACGAACCGGTAGCACACAAGAAGCCTAACGTGCACGTTGTTTTCTCTACAAATACTCTCCAACCCAGTGCGCCTCAGGTTCGCCCATCGCCCCACAGGTGGCAGCACATATTCGCCAAAAGGTCCATTAGTGGCAGATGGCAGATGTGCGATGAGTGAAGAATAAGGCGAGGCTGAGGTGGTACAAAAAAAAATTGGGGTTGTGTGTATGTTTATACAGCCTAGAACTAGGTCTGTCTCAACGGGCGACGAGTCTCCCAGCTGTAGATGAGCAATTTAGATAGTGCAGTACAACCGCTAGCCTGGGGTCTTTAACGTGCACCACGCACTAGTGCTACACGACCGCACGCCGGTACGATGCTTATCCAGATCGAAACGGGCAGGGGTGCACTCTCAGAAAAAAAGGGTATATTCTTACACCCCTTGTCCCATATACGACACCCCAAAACTTCAGTTCGACGTACAGCGCGTTAACGTCGAACTGACGTTCCCAACTTTCACAGGCGGCTTGATAGCGGAGTGGCACAACTTATTAAGGTAGTTAATGTCAACAAAAAAAGTAATCGCGGTTTTCTTGGCAATATTGCAAAACCTCAGTGTTTTTTTTTGTGTTTTTTTCTGTAGTCTTTGATATGTACTTCATCTCTTTCATGAGGTATAACTCACCGTTTTCAAGCACCTCGCAAAAGTTAAGGCCGTCTGTTCGACGTCAGCGCACTGTACGTCGAAATGAAGTCTTGGGGTGTCGTATATGGGACAAGGGGTATAAGAATATACCCTTTTTCTTCTGAGAGTGTGGGGATTAAACCCAGGATCCCTGGGTTCTGCAGCGCGAGCTTTCGCTCCACGTGCTTCAAGCTGGTGTGCGCTAGACCACTCGGCCACCGATCCTTTTTTTTCTTTATTGCATGGTAGTTACAGCAACATTCATGTCATTCTAACAGCGCTGTACAGCTCTTTTGCACAGCGTCCCCCACTAAGGCGGTACACTTCTCCCTAACGTAGCACCTAGTGCCACTAAATAAGCTATGCTTCAGAGTAACGAAACTTGGCCATATTGTGGCTTAAAATCATGGTTGCCAGTTACTTGAGGCTTTATCTGAAATCAAAGGAAACGCTTTTCCGTCCTCCACAAATGTTTAAACAGTTCGCGACAAAGCAGAGCAATATTACATAAACTTCTTAACACCGAATCTAATGCTGAGGAACTCGCACTTTTGAATCATGGCGATCGGCAGTTGCGTTTGCTCTGCACTAAGCACCAACATGGCGGCGCCCACAAGAATGTCAGGGAACAGAATGCCGATACTCTAAGCGCAGCTCATTTAGTGGCTCTAGTAGCACCGTAGCACTTTTCTTTGTGGTGTAGTGGTGGGGAGTCTTCACCGTTTCGTTGCCATCTCGGTCATGAATGCGAGGAAAAAGACGGACACACACTGCTCTGCGCCGGGGGAGAAAGAAGAAGCTACCGACGAGATCGGACGCGATTTTCTGAGCTCCCCGAACAAAATGACCAGCACCGAGCTGCCAACTTCGGGCTCATTATTCGGCCTTCCTAGAGGGGTTTTCTCACCAGGAGGACCAGAAGAAAGGCCCACTACTTCGAGCAACGTTCCAGCCGCCGATGTAAGCGGTCAGCCCGAAGCCATGGACACGAAGATTGCGAGCAACGCCGAAACCGCCCCTATCGAGACGGGACCGGCAAGTCTTGCCACTCCGACACTGAAAAAGCCAACAATGGAGTGCCCCGCCGTTGCATGCTTCGGTGAGCCCTCCACGATTCCAAACACGGCTTTTTCAGTTGAACAAGCTGTAAGGTCCCTTCTCGCGAGTATCCCGAGAGAGAACCTTTTAGACATATTCAAGGACATACTTGGAGAAACCCATGAAATTGTGGCAACCAAAGCGAAGAAGAAGAAATCGGCTTCAGAGAAAGCTCCGATAAACCCTCTAGGTACAAAACAAACGCAAGATGCGCCGGCCGCAGCCGGCACCACGCCCATACCAGACACAACGCCGCATGCAGTGGAGAACAAGCGCGCCAGTTCGATACCTGCGGGGACACTCGCACCACCACCGAGCGCGGTCAGCGAGATGCCACCTGCTACACGAGAGGAACCTGAGGACACGGTTGGTTGGACCCAGGTGACGTGTAAGAAGAAAAGGAAACGGGTCCGAGGGGACCCGACACAGCAAACTTCCGAAGAAGCCAAGTCAACTCGGCGCTGGCAGTACGAGTATAAGATTCGTTTGACGCGTTCACAAATCTCAATCAAGCCCCTACTTCCACTACTCAAAATGCACCTCACGGGCACTCACATCTCCACGGCCTTCACAATGCATCTCATAGAAAAGGCTAACACAATTTCGGTCCGCACAGATTCGAAAGAGTTAGCCGAGACTCTTGAGAAGATCACAGAGATCGGCACTGAAGAGAAAGGCAAGATACCCATACAAGTCTTCAGGACTTATGGGAATACACACAGCAAGGGTGTCATTTATGACATATATCCCAAGGAAGAGGACCCGCAGGACGACGTCCTCAATTCGGAAATTGAGTCAGAAAAGCCTCACGTGGTGGCCGCTCGAAGACTTGGCAAGTCAAACACGGCGATCCTCACGTTCGACGGTGAGAAAACGCCTCGATCTGTTCTTTACGGCAAGAGGTACATGCGGGTATTCCCGTTCAAACCAAAAGCAGTAACCTGCGGGCACTGCCACCGTCTAGGACACAAGTTCGATATATGCCCGAATACGGCAGTGTGCCCTATATGCGGAACCGACCATCCAAAACCAACGGACCCGACCGAGGGTCCTGGGTGTACCGACACTACACCCTACTGCCAGGGATGTAAAAAGAAGGGCCACCTCGGAACCGACCGCAAATGCCCCACATGGCAGGAAACCAACAAAAGGATGCGGAAAGACATCAAGAGTTTCAGAGAACAGCACAAGCTGCAACAGCAACAACAGGAGATAGCAAATAGACCCGTGAAGACCCCGGTACCGCCCAGTGAGAACCTATGGGCCAACAAGGTCAAGCAGGGTCTCTCACCACCACCGTTACCATCGCCAACGGCAGAAGCACAAGAATTGAGCAACACGTGCAACTTCCTCAAGGCAGAGCTAAACAGGCTCAACACCATCGTCCAGTCTCTGCAGGAGGAAAACAAGAAGTATAGAGAATACGCCAATCATCAACGGGCACTCGCAGCCCAATTCTTTATGGAAAAATGATTAAGGTACTCCAGTGGAACTGTCAGGGGCTTCGCAAACGGGCGGCGGAGCTTCGGATACGACTCCTGGACAAGCCCGATGAACGTCCTGACGTAATGCTACTTCAGGAAACTAACACGTCAAACATCAACTTTAGCGGCTACACAGCCTACTCAAGCCCATCAATCACATCCAAGCGCCCAGGCCACTCGGCTTCCCCACCAGGGCCCGTTTGCTCGAAGCTGGTTAACTAACCGCGGTTAACCGGATTTCCCTACGAGGGGGAATTTTAGGTCACGTGACCTGCAGAGTAGGGACGCCGGAGTCAAATAGTACCTAGCATCAGACAATATGGCTGCTACGGCTGCTCGTCACGCTTGGGAACATTTATTTTTACGAAGATGCATCATTCTCGTGCCACGAAAGGGACATTTCAACACAGAGTCTACAGTCGGAGTCGACGGCAGCTCGCCCACCGCCGGATGGCGAGCGTGCTGTGGGAGCAGGGCTACGCTTGACTGGTCACGTCAAGTTCGAGTTCACGCATCGCCCTCTGAAGTGGACTTGTTTTAACGAATGCTACAGTCAGCGGGACCTTCAAAATATATTACCTAGGTGAGTGCCGCGATGTTTCACGAGAACGTTATGAGATCGTACCGCTATCAAAATGTCATGTCAGCAGATCTTGCGAGGTAATCAACGTCCAGCTTTCTTTTTTTCACTTTTAAAACCTACCTTGAGCCGCAATCGCATGGTAGTGAAACAAATCTCTCCGAAAAACTGCCTCTAATCGCGGAGTCTGGTTTATAGTACAGTTCGCCGTGTATTGTATTTGCAGCGCATCCACAACACCGACGACCCCTTTGCAGCGGGAGACGGTTCAACGAAGGCAAGATGTAGACTAAAAACTTTCCTCGGAAGCAAATATCCGTTACCTCAATAAAAACTGCCGGCACGGATGCCGGCACGGCATTCGATCGAACTTCGGTACTCTCGTCTCCGAACTTGTACAACCGAGAAATAAACAAAGCTTCTATCATGAAAGAAGTGTCCATGTTTTCTCTTGCGCTTGTCTTTCGTCAATTTATTTTGTTTTGGGATAACTAGATGTCTTGTTAGGATTATAAAGAGAGACATAATTACGTAGCAGACGATCACAACCAATTTGAAATCGAAAATGAGTCAGGCGACATCAAGAATCAGCATGAAACGGCAGAGGAATTGGACATTGGATGAACAATTTCAACTCATTCGGGTAGTGGGGAAGCGAAAATATCAAATTATGGGGAAGTTCAGTGCTACGATCACGACCCAAACAGAAAGACAGGCATGGGCTGTTTGCGCACCCCAGAACAATTACAGCAGTGTTGGAGGAACCTTTTAAAGAAGACCAGACGGCTGTACAGCTTATACAAGAAGCACGAACAGCACACAGATAAGTTCATTGTGTTCTTAAGTTTAAAAAATATTCCATTGCTTTAGTGATAACATATGGACAATCAAACCTAGAATCGTGTATGTGGACATTTGTATATTCGTGCACCTTTGCCCTCTGCTGGGAGTCGACTTGTCATCTTCTAAGAACAGCAGTAAAAGCAGTGTTACAGCATCAGAAGACCATTTATTGCAGTTTATGTACAAGTTCTGCACAGGCTGTCTGGAACTCGTAAACAGTTCTAGTGGAAGACCCAAAACTTTGGACACAATATTAACACACATTTTTAGAGAGCACAATGGTCCACGCCAACCGAGGCCGACAGGCCAAACTGTAAGAAAGTAAAAATTGCATGATTACATAGTCCACAGTTTCAGCAATGTTATGTCGCAGTTACTGAATGTTTAAAAGAATGCCTCATGCAGTGTTTGTTTATTTTGATTTTCCCATGAAAGTTTCATTTACATACTCGGTTGAACAGTGAACCCCATCTCCTTTGTTTTTGCTCATGACTCGAGTAAGTAGTAGACGAGACGAAATTACTATGCCTTAATTCATAGGTGCTGGGCCAAACCCCCATGTCTTGACGCCCCTCGTCGAAGCCGTCCTAGAGACGATCGGCGAGGACTCTCCCAACCTGTGCGGGTTTGGTTGCCACGATAGGCGACATGGAAGAGTAGGTGACTGGTTTCTAGACCCGATTGTGTGACGAGTAAATGGTGCTAAGGAACCAGTCATAGTAAAGCAGAACTATCGCTCCAGGCGAGGCTCTAAAAGACGAGGACAAATGTTGATAACAAGATGGGCATGTTGCCATTTGAATAGCATTACTACCGAGTACTTTTATATAAAGACCAGAGGCCAGATTCCCGAAACATTCATACGGCAAAAAAAGTTAGTAAATTTATCTCACGACAAAGTTACAAACTTTTGAGTATTCCCGAAGCAAAGTGTTTGTAAGTTTTGCGCACGTTTCGACGAAATCCGTAACTTGTGCAAAACTTGTGAACATTTTGCATCGGGAATACTCAAAAGTTTGTAACTTTGTCGTAAGATAAATTTACAAGCTCTTTTGTTGTAAGAAAGTTTCGGGAATCTGGCTTCAGTTTTATTTCAACCACAAAAGCTCAAAAGCAGGTCGAAGTTTAAGTCACGAAACCATCTTCCAGAGTACACTCCAAGATTTGACAAGACAAAGCGCTACCACATTTCTCATTATTTTCAACAAGGCTGAAAGAGTTTTACGGAAGCTACAAATTTATGAAATAGGACGGCATGCAATGAAAAATCGGGAGGTAACTGTTTACCGTAATCTAATAAAAATTAAATGCAACAAAGTGGCAATGGATTTTTTTAATGCTAACTGTAACAGGTTTTCAATTTGTACATTAAAAGATCACACACAGTACAACCATCCTGTTGCTAGTTTTACCAACTTAGGAAAATTGACTCGAACACTACCTTCATTCCCGTTGTGAAGTTAATGACTCCCATGATGGTAACCTGTGCGAGTAAAATCAATGTTAGTGAAACTATGTGCTGTAATGTTTGAAGTTGTCCTATCAATGTGCACAGTGCAACGAGATATGACTGGAAATGTGACCACTAATTTTATGAACTGTTAATCACATAGCTACACAGCTGCATTCGAACCTTTAGCAGTGAAAGTGTATGAACACATGCATGCAAATGTTCTTCACAACCAAATGCGCATTTTCCCACACCATGTACTGGGCAATTGTGCAAGAAATAACGACACTGTGCTCCGACCTCAAGCCTGCACGTCAGTATATAAACCAACTTAACTAGCAAACTTTGCCTTCTGCACCAACACGTATGAATGAATTTTGGCACAGCATCGGCCTCTTTGTCAGGGTTACAAACTATGCACAGTGTGTTCTCTTTGCTCGTACTGACAAGAACAAAACCTGACCACTTTTTACTCATGCATTTGTCGCAGCCCCAGGGGAATAGATCCACAGCCTGGTCCCTCTGGGAGCGGAAGTGCTGCACGAGAGTCTGCCACAGGAGGCGGTGCAGCGGGCTCCAACGAATCTGCCGTACAGCTGACGTTGGTGCTGGGAGGCTTCACAGCGGTTCCTGCAGGAGACAGAGAGGCAGCAGCAGCTGGAGGGAGCGAATCTCCTGCTGGAGAAGGAGTGCACAGAAAAGGTTAAGGAAGCTGCCACGGCAACGATCGCAGCAGCAACTGCTGCAGAGGAGTTCTACCATCAGTCAAAAAATTACTAGAGGACCAAAAACCTTTAAAAAACTTTGGACTGGAAACACAGCGTGCAGAATTGCAAATCAAATTGTTAAAAAAACAATTAGGAGAAGAGTAAACATTGACATATTATGCTGTTTTTAATTTTTAATTTGAATGTATTTGTTTACACATGACAAAGCCAACACAGCTGCTGAGAAATAAAATTCATTTTACTTCCAACTGTCAATAAATTTCTAGATTCAGATCTGCTATACTCCGTCTCGTCCTACGATGGACTAAAGCCCAATGCTACGGGCCGCCGGGTCCAATCACGAGCCTGTCTGAAACCATGTGGTATATTTGCTATGGGCCCTAGTCCTTCGTCGGGTGAGATGAAATATAACTAAAGCATGTACAGCGTATTAAAAATTTTATATATCAACATTGCATCACAGAGGATAAGTTGTAAAAGGTAATGTTTGACGACTTTACATCATTAAGGGTACCTTGCCAGCACAATGCACTGGTACTCAAGACCATGCGAAGCAGCATGTGCGATATATTGGTATACTTACGCTCAACCGATGAAGTGGCTGATGATGGCGTACCGAGCCTCATTGCTTTCGTCACGACCCGCTGCCACGGGCTCGACAGGAACCTCTTCGGGGAGGACAGTCCTTGGCATGCTGCAGGGGTATGTCTGGCCAGGTTGTGCAGGACACAGCAGGCGACAGTGATGTCACAGCATCTCTCTGCTGCATCCTCAGCTCAGCATGGAGGCAGTGGAACCTACGCTTGAGCTGGCCTATCGTCCTGCACAGTGTATAAATAGAGCAAGATCTGTTATCCTTTTGAAGTGGTTTAACAAGAACATCTAATGAGGTCGGCATGTCGGCATGTGATGTCTATCATCGCTCCAGCCCATTGAAAACATGGTATTATGCCTAATATTTTATACTTTTGCTGGAATATTTTAACATAGTAATGATATGCAGATTTTGTTAAAGATACCAGTGATGTGATTGGTCCGAGTCATTTTGGCACAGCTCTTGGAGCAGTCAAAAGTCAATTTTGGAGCCACAAAAAGAACTTCTGTAGCATAAGCACACATTAATTTTTATTCATACCAATGCAAACATTATGTCAAGCTTAATTTTTCGGCCTGTCCAACTAAAAGTCAATGACTACATTGCTTTCTCTCATACATTCAAACCTTTGTTAGCATCAACCGCACATCAGGAGTCCCTCAAACACAGAACTATAGGGTTTAGTTGCAAGGAGAAGCACCATGACAAGGTGACAAGAAGGTGAGTGATGAAGGACAACACAAACTGCTTTGAATGGTTATTTGAGGTACTGAATGCCACTGAAATGGTACAATAACATTGATCACATAAACTGATGTTTCCTTCAGTTCTAGAGGTTGTAATAAAACTGCAATTTATAATTCAGATAAAAAGCAAAGCACTTGTCATTTGATTATCAACATAAATTAAATTTTATTTGTAGAACTTTATAGCAAAAACGGCATGTGAACGAAACTTAAAAACAATCCCGCCGAACTCATTCAGGTTCTTCCCGAGATTCCATCCACTGCTCCTGTCAATTTAGTTCTAATCTACTCACACCTATAGAAAATTGATAGCTAAACAAATGAGTTGGCATAAATAAATAAACATACAAAAGAGCACACATAAATGTTCTTGCAATACCGAAGTACCCTTACCACATCTTGAATTCGAAAAAGGTACCGCTAGGATCTCACAATCTATCATATTTACGAGCCGAAGTTGTATTCAGGAATTGTGTTGCGTCTCGCTTTGGAGAAGTGCTTTCCGCTTAACACGGAGGTGCGCTGCGGCAAAGCAAGACATGCAAAATCGCGATGCCTACTCCGTGGTGTTTGCTTCTCTGCAGTACACCAGAGCGCGTTGAAAAGCGCACTCAACGACACTAGCTAACCCTCCAGAATAAACAGACGACTACTAACATGAAAATTATTACGAAACTTCCAGATCCTGTCTGTCATTCATACAAAATGTGATCGAATAGTATGGTATTTGAGACGTTAATCAAAAGTTTTGAAAACCTGAGAACTTGCGTAAGCATATCATAACGGTCCGGCCGGGCAGCGAGGCCCGAGCGATTATATTTTCAGTATTATTAAAGTGACATTAAGTTTTGGCACTATGTTGGAGCAAATTCCTCACATTTTGGTTAAATGTAGCAGAACGTAGCAGGGTAATCACTTTGGGGCAAATGGCGCAGCAATCCCATCACTGATATAATGAAAATGTTCTTTGCAAAAACCTGCAAGGAAAATGCAGTTTGAGATAAACAGTATTTAAGAGGATATGTTTGAATATGTCTGTACTCAAACTGTCCAAAAACAAGACCTGCCTAAGCCAATGTGTATTTTTTTTTTTCACATCGCAAGCACTGCTTTTTTTCCCCTAAGAATTGCTTTACATTTAGGCATTTCTAACAACTGCTATTGTTTGAAAAGTATAAACTTCTAGCAAAAACTTGTAGGTTAATAAACCCAGTCATACAGCACCAAAAGGAAGGATATATGTTTCAGAGAAGTTCTAACTTCTATTCAGGAGTTCAAACAGAAAAGAGTGAATGAAATATAATAATTAATGTGACATATAGAGTTAGCTGACAAATGGTTGAATTTTGTGAATTGACTTACTTCATTCCCACAAAGCTGGCTATCCTTAGAATAAACATTACAGGCTATGGCAGTAGGTTATAGTCAGTAGTATAAATAAGGTGGAGTAGAGATACGCCTTCCTTTCCTTGCTTCTGAGCAGCCGTAGCCTTCTATGCAAGAACATAAAAATGGCAACAAATGTAAAGCGCAGGCACAACCATATGAAAATGTTTAGGTGCCTCAAGGTGCCGAAACCCTGAAGCGTCGAACAAGGACGCATAGCCTGGCTTTACCGTTCCACGATGCTCCTTGTTGTGCTATGCGACGCATTGTAGGCGACGTCCGCTGCTGATGACGGAGAGAAGAAGGGCCTCATCAGCCATGGCTTGCCAGGTGTAGCCGCTATCTCCAAGCAGTAGACCATCGTAAACGCCATCGGCCAGCTTGCCTGACACCGAGGAATCGGTGAATATCCTAGAGTCGTGGGTGCTTCCAGGCATCAACAACACCCGTGACCGAAGGAAACCCACCGACCTCAAAGAAGGCCTGATGCAAGGCATGACCCTCAGCTTCACCTGGCCACCTGCATTGTAGATGAATTTGAGTCAGTCTGTAGCACTATGACATTAACAGCGATGGTATTGTTGTTGGGATCACATGCTTAGAAATAACACACCTATCATTCATCTTCATCAATAGCGAGCAATAAAAAGCTTGTCCGCACAATGACAGTACTCAGTGGCCGCAAGACTAGCTCAGTAGCACCAAGTGCATAGTTGGGAGTGTAGAAACCAGGCTGTTTATAAATATCTGCACTCCTACTTTATTTGTACTTTAGTTGCGTTTGCACCTGCACCAATTATAGGTACTAAGGGAGTCATTTTGTACACTCCAGTTGGTTCGTGTAATTTTACTGCTCAGTTCACTGGTCTGCATGTCACACTCATAACCAGAAAACAAATATCGAATGCTGAAGCAACACTATTAATGTTCTTTTAGGGAGGTACCAGTATACGGGGGGATCGATACGCTGGCAGATATTCATGCTAGCAAGTCTACAGCTTAAGAAACAAAAACTGAAGGGCCATTGCACAGGTGGTGCGCCGTAAATAAATTGCAGAATAGGTGTGCTGAGAAGACCACCTTCAACGAACTCAGGTATTCACGCACCTAATTTTCTATACAAAGGGTTCCTGAAATAATGGTGATTGCTCATCGAGCGATCTAGGCCCAGGCTTCCTTCTCGGAAACTGGCATGCACATGCGCCTAGTATGGGGACGCGCCAGGAGATGCTCCAAACCACTTACCCTACGAAGTCTCGGGCACGACGTGACAAGGCCAGAGTCACCCGCCTCACAGTCCGCGAAGCAGTGGAGACGTGCACGGGGATGTAGTCCCCTGCGGTGATGAGGAAGTTGTCCGTGGCGTAGAACTACAGGGCGACAATGACCTTCTGCTCTGCAGAGAGTGCGCGGCTGCGAGGCGTCGGCCGCTCCAAGTCCGGACGCAGTGTGTCGGCGAGGAA
>JABSTQ010005734.1:0-15000 GCA_013358835.2 Ixodes persulcatus
GGAAACCCCCGATCCCTATCTCCCCCCCTCACGGAATTGAGCACGGAAGATGGAGACGAGCTAGCGGGACGGTGGGACGAACGCTCCCGACACCCTACTCCTTCTATATATATCTTCTCCCCCACTCACCCCCCACTTTCTCCCCTCACCCTACCCGAAGAGTCAGTGAGAAATGCGCCTAGCGCGCGTACACGATGACTATTTCCCCCCCCCCCTCCCCCCTAATTTCACTTCAACGCTTACAACAACACACGGAGGCCGCCGCCGACCGATCGCCGCCTCGCCGAGCTCCCGGCGCGACTCGGCTGTGAGCCCCGAATGTGCGCTCGAAGCGTGGAAACGGCGCGGTGCAACGAAAGGCAAAGGGCATCTACACCACGAACGGGCAAAAGCCGATGCAAAAACGTCCGCGAACGTAAACGGTAGAAAAGTGCCGTCGCTCGCCGCTATGAAATAATCCGCGGCCGCATCCCTTTCCTGCTGCTCGTACTTCTCTTACTTGACGGCTACTCCGTCTCGCGGGACATGCCGACGAAACGATCGTCGTAAGGTCCTTGGATCGTCGGGATACAGCGAAGGATCTACGAGTCAACCACCAGCATGGTGCTTACCGGCGTTGTTGAGCGGAAGTTGGTTCACTAGGCCTACGTACGACCAAACCGACAGAACACGAACATCAAAATCAAAGCACGGGCGGGTAACTTCGAGCGATTTCTACCCCGCATAGATTTACATGCAGCGCTTTCACTCGACACTACGGTCACATACAATGTTTTAACCCTGGAGCCACCGTACCTGAACCATGCCGCGAACCACGCCAACGCTAAGCCGACGCATACGTTGTCTCGGTCGCCATGTTTGTTTCTCCGGCTTTGGATTGGATGCTGGATCGGCTTTTTAGCAAAGTCTACCAGCGGCTGTCTGGATGCTGGATGAGGTCTGTTCTAGTCTAAAAACGAAGTCGCAAATATATAATTGTGCTCATTGTGCTGCTGTTCTACTAAAAAAATAGAAATAAAAATAAAAACGCGGACAGAAGGAATACACGACGTTTCGACGATGTGCACTCTAGGAACTAGTTGGCCACTCAGTTTCGGTTTCGATTGAGCAGCTTCATTTCATGCTATCACGTCGTGACCGAATGCGCCGCTTGCGTTTTCGATTATCTGACATTTCACGAATGTACAATACATTCATTCTCGAACGATACAAAACGAAAACTGGGGCAATTTCCTTGGTCCCCGAATCACCGGATATTGTGCGTGCGTGTACAAACGTAGTAAGACGTGGCTTAGTCACCTCACCCACGAGTGCATCTTCGAGCTCAATTTCAAAAATCCCGTCTAGTACCAGTGAACTACAACTGAAATTTGGTCACCTTGAGCCTTACACGTATTTTGTTTTCAAATGTCTGCTTCTTGCTTGCTTCATTGGGCGAAAAGCAAGCCGCATCCTCACCGGAGTATCAAAGTTGAGCCCAGTGTTGACGCATGAAAGTTTAAGGAAACACAATAAATTCGACCACTACTCCACAAAAATTACTATGATGTCTTCCTCGTGTCATCATATATCGACCATTCAAATTTTACGCTGATAGGAGATTAGGTTTTCGCAAACGATGAGGTCGGCTAGCTACGACGAAGGCTCTAACAAGCGTCTCCTACTCCTCGCTAAGCCTTTTTGGACGAGTTTTTACTGACGCCCAAGATCTGTGTCTGAACGGTGTGTCTGAAATTATCTCGGCATACTCGGTCAGGAAGAAAGCAAACACATGAATATTACGGCCATTAGCAACCGTCAAATGCGCTTTGAATAATTTCGTTCCTTTGGCACACCGCAGAGGTTCACACCCGTCCGGCGCATTTCCGGCGAACGGCGCGACATTCTTCACACAATTGCTCGACTTTTGCTTTCTTAAAACGTTTTGTATGTGGAAATGTGCCTATATGATTTCAGAATAACTTTATGTGCATACGCGATGTTGAATATTAGTGGAATCCAAGCGGGTGGGGACTTAGCTTCGTGCAGTGCTGCGGGTCAGGACAGATAAGCGATCAGAAGTGTGTTCAAATTGAGCTTTTCAATGGCGCCTCCAAGTTTCACCTCACGTAATCAGGCGTATTAAGAAAAAACAGTTGCAAAAAATTATATTTCGTCTATGGAAGCGCAAAACAAACAAACTTCCTGACCAGCTCTAAAGGTGCGAGCTCGATGTATGCAAACCCTTTGGGCGTTACAGCTTGTTGACTCGTACACAACCAAGATACCCGGGCTACGCAGCGTCGAGATTCCCAGCACTGGCTCGTTCACGTACATCTCGAAACGCTAACCGAAAGGCTCGATCGTGTACAAAAATACAACAAGCACGTGTGAAGACAAGCTATACGTCTCGGGCTTGTGCTATAGCTGCGAGGTCTGGCCATTTAGGTTAGTTTAGAGACCAAAAATGATGCTCTCGAGATCAGAAAACGTGAGATCCCGGCCGTTAGTAGTCCACGCTCTCTGTATAATCTCTTGTCGACGTGTCGATCGAAACCGAAACCATGCCACTCTCCTCCCTGGCGAAATAGCAGTGGTAGCGAGAAGCAGATTTGGTTTTAATAAGCGCGTAAGAGTTAAATGTAGTAACCCTTTCTGGTTGAAAATAGGAGCATGTGATGTTTCGATTATGATCATGCAGAAAGACGTAAGAAACTAATGTACCGCCCAAACTGTGTCTTCCTTGGACAGACCACTCGGACCCGGAGTAGTTCTCCGCGCAGCCTTTTTCGGGGGAGTACGATCTGTAGTCATTCGCAACATTTCAGTTTCGTTATCAACGTTGCCGCGGGGGAATGAAGGAGTTTCGCTGCTTTTTTGTTTCGATTGCTGGGTGGGCTCTCTTGCTGTGCTTGCTTTCGTTCCTCTTGTCATGACCGACTGGCCCGAGCATACTGCGGCGATGACATCGTTGCAGTTAATTTCAGGAGGTCTAATAAAACGTAGTAGCAGCGAAATCAGCGTAAGCGACGAAGATACCAGCTTAGCTCCAGCTCGAGTGACGATGAGGCAGCCGTTCTCGGCGAAGTCTTTGCCGACTCATACGCCTTGCCAGCGAAGAGGCCCAAGATATGGCGTTACGTCGAAGACGTTGTGCGCGCCTATTCGGATGAAGAGCTAGGTATGTCGTTTGCTAGAAGACAATACGCCAAATACTCCGCAGATGGAACTCGCCTTCGGAGATGACGGTCGCTTTACGGCATACGTGTTTGGTATTGCTTAATATACCCTTTGCAAAACGTACAGCGCCACGACGGCAGGAAATTTTGGAACCCTCGGTGCAGATCACGCGCCCGCGCTTTCTCCTTGCGCCTCCGCGACTGCGCGCGCGTCCCGGCAGCTACCGCTAGCAACCGTTGCAGCCATCCCGCCGAGTCGCACGTCGTTGCCGGCGTACCGTATCTGTGGCAGCGTAAAGCATCGCGACTGGTGAACTCATTTCAATACGTTATTCGTCGTAACTCTACCTTCACGTGTTGAAGTGTCACCGAATCCATTTAGTTTGCACCGCAACCGTGGCAGGTTTCGACCAGGTTCGACAAAGCGTTGGTGCAGCAGACGACAGAGCCGGTACAAAGGAGAGGGATGAGAAAGGGGCAGCCGCCGGCTCGTCGCTCGCCCAACTCGGCTGCTCTGTTGCCGTGGTAACCTGTGCCTGCTCGCGTATGCCACGTGGTAGCGGGAGGAGGGGCGTACCGAGGACTCCCATTATTTGTCGCGCGGCGCGCGCGGGCTTTTGGGATTTTTGCAAAGGGTCTATTGCATCCTACGGCTCGTACAAAAGTACTTGTAGTTGTCTTCATCGGGTTTATAAAACTGTAAATAAATAGTATCTCAACGTCGGGGTCACCGTTAATCAAGTAGTAGCAATCAACATTTTTCTCAAGGCATGAAGTTCCGATCAGAACTTTATGCTTTCAGCAAGATAGCAATGGGAACCGAAACTGTTAAAAAGCGAGGGCAGACGCTATGAAAGCGGTGGCAGCGCGTGCCACTGGGTGGATCGCACAGTGAGGCCGACCGCTCAACGACCGCTAGCGCGGAGCGCTCGGCATCTGCTTGGGGAAAGGGCTGGATCGCGCATCCCCGCGTGGTCGCTGCAGTGAAGCAGCAGAGTAAAGCCACCGGTCGGCCATCTTGCATGTTGAAAAATCGCGTTTTCGGAGCGTTGCGGAGGCTGGCGGCAGCATGCTGAAGACACGTTTTCTACTCGTTCGTAGTCATTCGTCGAAGAAGCTCTTTAAAACCCTGTGTAAGCCGTGAGACTTTCCATTAAGAACACCTGGAAAGTTTTACGGAAGCGCAGTGCCACAGTAAAAATGCCCAATTCATCGAAAGCAAGTTTCGCCGCCACGATGCAACGCGCAGGTCACGAGTGACCCGCGGGTTGCATCATTGGACTTTTCCCATAATACAACGTACGGGACCCTTGTGACGTCACACGTGACGTCATTATAGGAAACGTCCCATAATGCAATGCGCGGGTCACGAATGAGGCGGCACATTGCATTATAGGACGTTTCCCATAACGCAGTGGTTCTCAGCCATGGATGTGTCGGGGACCCCTTGCGGACCGCTGGTAGTGATGGGGGACCCCTTCCAGCGGGGGGGGGGGGGGGGGGCGGGGGGGGGAGGGCGGGGTACGTAAGTAAGTTAACAGGTCTGGAGCATGAAACAGGTGCCTTTTAATGCTGTCGTAGTTCCGGAAACAGGTTGCAAATTAATCACGGCCGGACTAAACTACAAAAAAACGTGCCAAATAAAAAAAACAATTTTGTTGAGGGTCTCGCGGACCCCAGAAGTGGCTTCGCGGACCCCCTGCGCGGACCCCATTTGGGAACCACTGCCATAACGCAACGCGTAGTTACGCCGACGGCGACGTTGGCGTCACCGACCCGCGCGTTGCATCATGAGACGCTTCCCATAATGCAATGCGCGGCTCACAAATGAGACGGCGCGTTGCATTATGGAACGTTCCCCATAACGCAACGCGCGGTTACGCCGACGGCGACGTTAGCGTCACCGTCGCCGACCGCGCGTTGCATCATGGGACGCTTCCGATATGCAACGAGCGGGACCCTCGTGACGTCACACATGCCGTCATTATGGGAAACGTCCCATAATGCAATGCGCGGGTCACAAGTGAGACCCGCGTGTTGCATTATGGGACGTTTCCCATAAAGCAACGCGCGGTTACGACGACGGCGACTGCGACGGCGATGCCGCTCAAGCCGGAAACGGACGCCTAAGAGCTGCGCTCTAAACAATTAATAGATGTAAACCAAATTAAATTTTCATTCCACAGCCATGTTTGATCCCGTCCTATTTAACAAAACTGAAATAAGCCTTTGTTAACTGGTTTAAGGATGACGCGGCGTTAATATGAGGCTAAGTATAATATTAGGAGTCCCCTTTTAGCATATTGAAGTCAAGTTCAACCTAACAGTCATTTGTAACCATCATCAGCGAAAAAGCTATGTCGGTTACATATCAAAACTTGCATGGCTCGAATGGCCTGTGAAAGCAGCGAGAAAACGATGTCGGCCAGTCACCGGGAACTCCGTGGCTGAACTGGCCGGTGATTACAGAAAGAAAACGATATCGGCCAGTCACCGGAAACTCCACGGCTAGACTGGCCGGTGGCTACAGCAAGAAAACGATGTCGGCCGGTATCGGGAATTTTCCGGCTGGTACTGGCCAGTTTAGACAACGAGTCCCCGATATCGGCCGAAGTCGGTTTCTTACCGGCGTCCCTGGCCGGGATCCGCCGTACAGCTCCCGGTACTGGCCGACGTAATCCCGGTATCGGCCGACATGGTGTGCTACCTGGGAAAGCGTCATATGCCTAGGCGCGAGGAATCATGTTACCACAGAGCTGCCGCTTCCAGCCCGAGTTTTGTTTTCTATCCCAGGGCAAGTGTTCTTTACGCGATTCTTTCCCATTTTTAGATGGTTGATAAATAAAAAAGGCTGTCCTGAAAGCCCAGGAAATGGCAGTTCCAACAAGGGTACAGGCACCGTGCTAGGCCTAATAGCCACAGACCTATGTCTCAGATTTTTAAACTGGTGCTTATCGCAGCCAAGCGCAGCGCGTCTCACGTGCATCGCCGAAGAATCAATATCCTTTTTATTTGCTTTGATTGTCAAAAGCATCATAAAACGTTGTGGGAGCATTCATAATTGACCATACAAGCCAAAACTGTGAAGTTCCGAAAATGGGGGCCGTGTCTCCCTTTCAGAAAGGTTATTTGATTAACACAAATGTTTTTTATTAAATTTATAAATAATGCGTACAAATTATAACGTCTCTTAAATTTTTACAAAAATTTGAAACACTTTCACTGTGTCTGGCAACCGTTCCAAAGCTAGCCAAACTCATTCGAAACACCTGAAGGTTCGGGCGTTCTTCTGAAACTTCCCGAAACCCAAGTTTCTGAAAAAGTTTCTCCCCATCGTTAGTGCATAATGTTGATCAGCAAAATAGGTAATGCTTTTAGCTTATGTTATGCCTTGCTTATCTTGCAGCTCTCGATGCTCAGCTGCTAAGGTGGTGATAGACCTGCACATCCAGAATGGGCACCTACAGCAGCAGAACAGGGAACTGCAAGTCTGTTCGGCAGGTGCTCAGGCACGTGGTGTCTTTCAAGCACCAGGGAGAGAAGGCGAGGCCCGGGGAACAGGCAACACCCCAGGAACTGGCCAAGCCTGAACCACCCGTGCTGTTCCTGATGCCTCTCAGCAATATGGAACAGTTTTGTGCTGCAGAAGCGCAGCTGAAGAACTTCACCAAGAGGACACTGCCGGTATTTATGTGTCCTCTTTTTCACAATATTGACGGGTATAAGGCTGCGATTCTTACTTTGTGGTTTAACTCCGGTTACCTGAAGATTTATGCAAATGGGTTTGAAATGTGGACTGAAACCTTTTACTGTAATATTTCAAATGGACGCCCACCCAAACTGTGTTTTAAGCACAGTCTGTGGCAAATTAAGAATGGGTAAGATGCCCCACCTTCTGTTATTTATAACAGCGGAGTGCACGCACAGCCAATACACGATGGAAGGCTATTTATTATAAGGGACATCCTTAAACTGAACCCTGCGATAGAATTGTGTCAAGGTGATGCAACGCCAGTTGTACATTTTGCAAGTCAGCTTTAGTAGCCTGCGTATAGTTTTTGCAATTGTTAAACTGTGTTTCATAGAGGCTACTGAAGGGAGAAATGCTGGCCGGTGGCCACCAAAAATTAAGTGTTTGTGCCTCGTTACATTTTTTAACAGTTTTTTCCACCCGAAGGTCGTGTAGACAAGAGGCCTTCATGTGCATCCTCATTGAACGGCATTTTAAGTATTTTTCAACTGCCACTTAAAATTTTTTTTAAGTAAAACATTTCACGACGGGTGAAGTGAAATCGCCCAACACATATTTGCCTTTGGGTGCTTGAATATGTCGGCCGGCAAATGATCATAAATCATGCTGATTTCCTACGACACCTCTGCCACCGTTTTATCCTTAGAAGTTAAATTCCGCACCTGCAACAACTCTCGCCGTAAGTATGTGTGCGGAGCACGCACAAACCTGCCTGCGTGCTTTTTGTGTTTAAAGGCCCGTTCACACTCTTGCGACCGAGTTCGACCGAGAGAGACCAGGCCGGTTTTTAAGGCTCTTGCGATCTCTTAGGACCAGCTCCGCTGCAGCGGAGCTGGTACAGCGGAGCTGGTCTTAAGAGATCGCAAGAGGCTTAAAAGCCGGTCTGGTCTCTCTCAGTCGAACTCGGTCGCAAGAGTGTGAACGGGCCTTAACGCTTGCTTGGCAGAAGGATCGAGATGCTGTAGTATATATTGGCCTTCTTTTCGTTTTATTCCGGTTCTCACTTGAGGCTATAGTCAAGAGATCTATATATTTAAGGCGATAAATTCATTCGTGCTTTTGGCATCTGCTACAGAAGTAAAGGTACATGCTTGAAAATAACATTTAGCCTTGTCCGAAATCGCTTTTGAGCGTGCCCACCATATGCCTATGCCCAAACGAATTTGTAAAGGGTTGCCGGATAAATTTTAATTAATTGCATCTTTACTTTACATAAGTAGTGCATTTCCAAAATGAGATGTTAACCTGTCCTAACCAAAGGTAACCCTATGAGAGCAAATAAATTTTCCAAGGTGAAAGAGTAACTGTCATTGCATCCGCCACTTCATTCAGGGGGTGTGAGTGCATGCGTAGCTGTGTCTCCAGGCATAGCATACGGTAGTCACACAAGCGATTATTACATGTGGCGGGCTTGAGCTGGGGGAGTAAGTTGGTTCATTGGCCTACAGGGCCACCACTGAGTAAGTACTAAACAAAAATATGGGAAGAAAACTACTCACACTGTGCTGCTGTTGCCATTTTGTGCGACTATGAAGACGGTTTTGGTCAATTCCTGCTTTTTATGCCCTTTTCAATTCCAGTCTTCGTAAAGTCATAAAATAGGCGATAAATTTGCATTGTGACTAGCCAGCAAACTAAGCTTTAACAAATTCAAGATGCCCAGGGTCTTGAATGCACTGTTTTGAGAACCACATACATTATTAGAATTACTGAGTGGATGCTGATGAGCAAAGATGATCCATCAAAACGTTTGGACAATTTGAACAATGCAACGAATGTGACTGACTAATGAGATTTAGCAGAGTATGAAGGAAGATATTTTAAGTTTTCTGGTTTTGTCTAAGACAGGTAGAGTTGCCATATATTCAAACATTTTTTATTCTCTCTCCAGTAAATATTGTACCATAATGATGCATGGATAGTGTGGCTTGCTGCATTTACCTGGGCATTCACATTCTCTTACTTGAGACATGTTCATACCTTTTATCTGCATGTCAATAACTTTATTGACATGTTGAGAACACGTTTTGTCTTTCTAGGAGGAGCAGCTCGTGTCTCTAGGAGACAGCAAGAAGCTGCAAAAGGTGGTGCGAGAGATGGTGGGACGCCTGTTCTCAAAGCAAGTCCAGGAGCAGTTCTCTCTCCTGGGCTACTGAGGAAAGTCAAGGTTCAAGGACGCCATGATTTGCAACGTGGTCATTGGTAATGTATATCCGTTACTAGCTATTAAATTGATGGTACCTCTATTGGAGCTCAATAGACAAGCAAAATATTTGAAATATGTTGACAATTAAAGGGAAGCTGAAACACTTCTTGAAAAAAAAAAAACACGAGTTAGAGGTGACTTCTGTCGTATTTTTGTCCTGTGAATCTGAATATCGCTTTCGTTTTCCCCGAAGGTGTAACTAGACACGAGAAAACACGAAAAACCTCAGACGAGTCGTGGCGTCGTACTAGGATCTTTGGGGCGCCAAGCACGTGTCGCTCGTGTGGGCAGACGTGCAATTGCAAGCTTGCCAGTTGAATTTTTCAACACTGATGCCAGTCGTGACGTCTATTTCTGACCTTTTTAAAAATAGCAAGAGTTCACGTGCATAGGTTTGACAGGAGCTAAAGATGACCGAGAGGAGAAATTCCGAATACTCCCAGCATGACGTCACGTCCGGGAAGGAGGGGCTTCAGCTGTACTTTAGAAATTAATTTCTGCAGCCTCCGTGAACCAGATTAAAAAATAAACGATATTCGTGATCCTGGAGGCCAAATGAAGACGATTCTGGTGTTCTTTATCAAATACAGAACAGCTTCAGTTTCCCACTAAGTCTTGCAGTATGCAAAATTTAAGTGGTCAGTTCCTGTCACTTTTTTTTAATCCGACTTGCATTCTCTATTATGAATAACTCTTGTGTTAGCATTCTCGGAACCTTCATACTCAAAACCAGCGTTTTGAAGTAACTGTGAAAAAAGATTTTGTTGGTCTTGTCTTGTTATCCTGTTAGTTTCCAGGTTGAAGATCTAATGAAGACCATTTAGAGGCCTTGGTCTGTAGAGTGTCAGTTGGGGAAGTTTTGCTCTCTTTTTAGCCACTCATCTCTGCGCCCCGCCCCCTCTCGCCCCCCGCCCCGTCTCGCCTTCCATTTCAGATTAATAGGATGTTGCATGAAATAGTCATATGCCTCCTATAGAATCTGCACCCTAGCGTGGTAGCCAAACCCAGAATCTCCACCTCTGTGGTGCTCTCTTTCTGTCACCTTTGAATTGCAGGCTAGGTGAGGGACCTATATTTACACAAAGGAAACGCTCACAAACTGCGGTGTGTGAACAGCACCTTGTGTGTACAGTCAAATCTCGTTATTGCGAACATCATTATAACACATTTTTCTGATTTACAAACATTTCAAAAATCCCCTTCCAAATGCCTATTGGTTTCAATGCAAAAATATTTCATACTACGAATTTCAAAATACCGAATATTTCAGAATAACACATAATTTAAATGCTCTTATATCCAAACAACACCTCATTATTACGAATTTAAATCGCAAAAAAACGGCCGAAAGCAACGATGGATGGCGAAAATAATTTTGAATTACGGAAAGACGCGCATTTTGGCCGCTTGGCGGCTCCCGCAACGCCCAACCATCATCATCATCAAAGATCGACCCGGGAAACAAATCTTAACCCTACCCACCTAACTTCACATTGCGACCGAGGCCGTCCACAGGAAGGTGGTCGACCTCGAATCGTTCGTCCTGCAGCGTTTGTGCTACACCTACCCGAAGATTTCGGATTTCTTCTGGTAACTGTGCCGTGTTCAATCGCGTGAGCGGTGCCAGTATGACCAAGGCCGTCAACAAGGTGGACGACATTAAATCGTTCTTCCTGTAGCGTTGTCCTGGACCTATAAGAAGTTTTCTGATTTCTTTCAATAAATGTGTAGTGTACGTGGAGCATTTTTTGTTTTGTGTTTCGGATAAAACCGAGCGTCCGGATATTCCTAGTGCAAGGGTAGGTCATTTTTGCTCAGATATAATTACAATTTAGGAGTTTTTCACTATAACAATAATTTCAGAATTACGAACGATATTCGCGAGTCTGATGAAATTCGTTCTATCGAGATTTGGACTGTAGCTAGTATGCAAGGTATTGGCTTCCCCTATCTCTCAACTAATCTGTGTGATCTGACAATTCTTTTTACAGGTGCCATACAAAGTCGCGCTCAAGGGTGCAGCGTGGACGCGATGGAGAAGCCGCTGACAAGCAGGGAGGCAGGCAGGGGCAATATAGTGAAAAAGACGGACACTCCACTGGTGGTTCCAACCGCCATTGACGATGAGGGACACTCTGGCTGAGGAGCTAGCTGCTATGGATGCACGAGTCACAATAAAGAACGTCACGGTAAAAACATTTTGTATGTTCCCTTCTTCTACTACCCACAATATGCATCTAGGTGACAGATGAATGGGACATGTCTCAACAAGTATACAATAATTGCCATAAGTATACTGTATACATGGAGAAAGTGAATTGTTCACACAAAATTGTTTCTTAAAATTGCACCAATACTAAACTGGCTTGTTTCGGTTTAAGTCCCAAAAACATGTTAAAAACGGTCAGCACCTATAAAAGATATGAAAACCAATAAAATAGTTCAGTCCCGCAATTACGCTGGCACTGATCTGTTATTACGCTGGGACTAATCCGCAATTGGACTGGCTCTGACCCGGAAACACGCTGGCACACTGATGGTTTTCTACCATACCACCGGTTCCATGCCGGGGATCTGTGTCGGGAGCTCGCTGGGAAAATCCCGTATTCCCGGCATCCCGGTTTCCCAATAATTTCCCAGTACCGGCCGGATTCCGGCATTGGGCCCGGCCGATGTCGCCCCTTGGGGCGTTTCCGGTACTGGCCGGTATCAGTATCCCGGCAGGCCAATACCGCCCCGTCCCCAACCCGGCGTGTTGTGCTACTTGGGAAGTAATGCATACTTACCACATGTTAAATTTAAAAAAAAAAGAAAGAAATAATGAATAATTTTTTTTTGTCTTCTTTTATCCAGAGGTTTTGGCGCACGCACAGCACAGCACAGCACAACACAACACAACACAATGAGAGACCTTTGACAGCACTGCGTATGAGGACACGGTAACACAAACCACGAGCACGTAGAGCAGGACAAGAACGGAAAGTGCCAGAAGAGCACACACACACGACACATATTAATGAATTAATAAGAGGCACAAGTAGAACCTAGTTGGGCGCTACAAAGGACACGGCAAGCACACCTGAGGCCTTGCACAAGCACGAGCACAGCACTGAGCACTGAGCACTGAGCAGGAAGGCACCGGATAGAAGGCTCTTGCACCGGAACCACGGCACCACACCACGCGGCACAGCACGCACGGTAAAGCGAAACCATGCGCTCACCTTCGGAAACCACGGAGGGTGGCGCAGAGAAACGAAACTACGTAGAGAGTAGATCGCGACGAAGCGGCGGCGAATGCAGACTAATGACTGGTCTCTCTTCAAGCGAAAACATGCGATGACCACGCATGCTTTAGGATTCACGAAGGAGGAGACGCGCACACTTTCAGAAACCACGTACTGCGACGCACAAACGCAATAAGACGGACAAAATACGTCGAAAATACATCGCGTGCGAGCAGCGGCAAACACATTGCTACTCACGGCTGCAAAGGTTCTTTATATAAATTTAGAGACCCAGAATCATAAAGTAACACGTGGGAAAGCGCCGAGCTCACCGCAGGGACGACTCGAGACAAAAGCGAGGAAAAAAAAATATATATATATATATATAAAAAAAAGTGTATGAGACTGCTTGATAGATGAAAACGCCGTCATAGATTGTAAACAGAACTTGGAAAATAAGTGGCGCCGCCAGGTAATCGGCGCGCAATAGGTTTGCGGAGGCGTGCGTAATTTTTTTTTTTAGTTTTATATTCCCTATTCATATGACAAGAAGGCGTAATGTAAAGTCAAATCAATCAAAAGAACGAAAAAACAAAAACAAAACAAGAACAAATGATTGAATAGTGGCGTCACCTAGCGAACCTAAAGCGAGGCTCGAGTTCGCGAGGCTTTACCTGCGCAGCGCCCTCTGGTTTTAATGTTAAAAGACACAAAAATACAAAAGTGACAATGCTACGGGACAGTTGGAAGGTTGGTTTTAGCATATGGGGACGTAGGCTGCCCTTGTATTTGTTTACGTGAGCAAAGCGAACGCGAGGGTGGCTGGACCGTCGCGACGAGGTCCCGACGACCACACGCGTCCCTAACGTTGAACAAAGCACGGTTTCGTCATGTGCCAGCAACGTGAAGGCAAGAAGACACGAGAGGCACATAGTTTCGTTTTCGTTGGCTCTGTAGTGTAACAGCCTGCCTGCCTGCCTGCTTGCTTGCTTGCCTGCCTTCCTTCCTTCCTTCCACGTGTAGTTTTCGTTCACCGTCATGGCCTTGTGAGTGAGGTGAACCCGTCCAGAATTCCGAGAGACACACAGCTGTTGAGAACGAGGGACATGTTGACCAAGTGAAATTGTGTTTCTCTAAAGGTTGGTCGCGATACGTAAGAATGAAACAGAAACTACACGAAATTTCCATGTCGCTTGCTATGCATGCAGAAATAAAAGTCCCGAAAATTACGGTTTTCTTTTTTTTTCTTCTTTCATAACGCGGCTAGGCGAAAGAGATAGCTACAACACGTACGAGTATGCAGCACAAGGGCACCTCATTGCGGCTGCAGCGCATTTACTAAGCGGTCGCCGGACACTTTGACGAAAAGGGTCGAGAGAGAATATTCAGAGCACATAATATTCCAAGAAGGGGCGCCCGTTGCGAGCCAGGTTCATCGAATATATCATGTGAGAAAATAAGAATACCATATAGTGTGAAAACGAAAAGTTTCAGCATGTTATTCGAAGGCTGCAGAAATTCATCAAAGTGCGGGTAAAGGGCGGGAGTAACTCTTAACAACCAAGAAATTTTACTTTGACGAAGAAGGTCAAGAAAGAACGTTGAAACCGCAAAGCACAGAAGATTCCTAGAACGGGAGCGCGCTTATAACGACACAGTATAACGTGAAAAAGAAACGTTTCGCCATGTTATTCAAAGACTGAAGAAATTCAACCAAGCGCGGGTAAACGGCGGGAGTAACTACTAAGAACGAAGAAAAAGATTTAAAAAACAAATCGAAGCAGGCTGGAAGTGTTCAAAGAGTGGACAAGAGCACAAAGTAAAAACACAACGCAAAAAAAAACAAAAAAAAAACAAGAACAAATAAATGATTAGTGGCGTCACCTAGCGAACCTAAAGCGAGGCTCGAGTTCTCGAGCCTTTACCTGCGCAGCGCCCTCTGGTTTTAATGGTAAAAGACACAAAATTCAAAAGTGACAATGCTACGGGACAGTTGGATGGTTGGTTTTAGCATATGGGGACGTAGGCTGCCCTTGTAGTTGTTTACGTGAGCAAAGCGAACGCGGGGGTGGCTGGACCGTCGAGACGAGGTCCGGACGAGCACACGCGTCGCTAACGTTGAACAAAGCACGCTTTCGTCATGTGCCAGCAACGTGAAGGCAAGAAGACACGAGAGAGGCACATAGTTTCGTTTTCGTTGGCTCTGTAGTGTAACAGCCTGCCTGCCAGCCTGCCTGTCTGCCTGCTTGCTTGCCTTGCCTTCCTTCCTTCCTTCCTTCCTTAAACGTGTAGTTTTCGTTCTCCGTCATGGCCTTGTGAGTGAGGTGAACCCGTCCAGAATTCCGAGAGACACGGAGCTGTTGAGAACGAGGTACATGTTGACCAAGTGAAATTGTGTGTTCTCTAAAGGTTGGTCGCGAAACGTAAGAATGAAACAGAAACTACGCGAAATTCCGATGTCGCTTGCTATGCATGCAGAAAGAAAAGTCCCGAAAATTACGGTTTTCTTTTTTCTCTTCTTTCACAACGCGGCTAGGCGAAAGAGATAGCTACAACACGTACGTGTATGCAGCACAAGGGCAACTCATTGCGGCTGCAGCGCATTCACTAAGTGGTCGCCGGACACTTTGACGAAAAGTGTCGAGAGAGAATGTTCAGAGC
>JABSTQ010005734.1:20000-41261 GCA_013358835.2 Ixodes persulcatus
GAGGGAAGAGATAGTGATGGGCCGGAAGTCCCCCCCCCTGTTGTGGCATTGCGTGTCTTTGGCAGGAACACTGTCCGAGAAGTTTTAAGGTCCTCTGGAATGGACGCGAACACCAGCCAGTTGGTAAACAGGATCGCCAACACTGCTGGCGGGATCTTCCGTAATTCCGCCAGCGTTAACCCGTCCGGCCCAGGGGCCGTGCTGGTGTCTGTACTTTTCAGTACCGCTTGTACCTCCAACTCGGTAAAGGCCGGTATGTCAATTTGGTCTAGATTAGGTTCCGGGATTAGGGTAGTACAGGAATTTCCGCCGAAGGCGGTGAGTTGGAGAACCCTGTGTGTGTCTTACAGGCAGATAAAATTGTACCGGATTGCCAGTTGACAAAGGCAGTGCAGCAAGCTGCAACTAATCCAGCAAATCCTGCCTTTGTTCCGGGCAAGAACCGTTAAAATTAAACGTATTCCCGCCTGGATAAGAAAAAAATTGAATCAAAAACACAACAACAACAGCATGTCAGAGGGGTCTCCTGGAATGTGGCCCTAACTACCTATGAAAGTAACGTCGAAACAAAAATCTTAGACATCAAACACCCCAAAAAAGGGGTAAAATAAACCAATGCATGCTGGCGACTACACCAAGCATGCAGAGAAAAGGGAAAAATTTAAAAAGGATTGGCAGGGGAAAAAACCTCCATGCCATCCTGGGTGAAGGTAAAACCGTACCTTTGTACATTAAAATGACCGGCGAGTTACATTGCTCGTCAGTCAGGATGAAGGATGGAACTATTTCCGCATGAAGCGGTTGAGGCAGATGAGTGAACCAACGAGTGCTCGGGAGGATAGCCACGCCATCTCCCACCTGGGAAGGCCGAGTAGACCTCCTCCCCGAACAGTCTCGTTGCAGAGCATGCTTCTGGCCCCGAACGCCAAGCCGACTGCCGTAACGACCTTATCAGGAAACACTGGTCTGAGGCAGTCGTACTTGGTGCTCTTGAAGTTACACATGCGTGTTAGTGATGCAGGTCGGTCGTCCCAAGACACCGCGACGTCAGCTATGGTCACGGTGTTGCCCTCGAGTACAATGATGTCTGGCTTGAGACGGTCGCCAGTCGGGCTTTGGTAGACGTGTTCTGTTTGGATGGTGGCCGCTGGTCGATACTTGGCGACCAGACGGCACACCTGCTTGCATATGAAATTGCGTCTTTCCATCCTGGGTAGTTTAATGAATGAACACTCCTGTAAGATGTGGTAGGGTGTTTCCAGGGACTTGTGGCACCTCCTGCAGAGCCTTGCCGCCTCGTTGTTATGATGAAGCATGGCGTTAGTAGGATAGGTGTTAGTACGCACCCGTAGTGCCTTAATGCGATCTCCGTCCTTCAGGTGGTGAGAATCGGGCTGAAACCATGTGTTTCCTAGGGCTTGACCGTGGTGAGCAAAGAGATCTTTGTTTGCGTACTGAGCCCGGTGCTCATTCCACCAACTGGTCCGGGATTGTCGTAGTGCGGTCGTTAGTTCGTCTGCCTCGGTCAAGTCGGGGGGCACGTGAAGCTGGGAGGCCAGGCGACAGTGGAAGGTGCCGATGGTAGTGTTGAACAGGCTGTCCACCGCCGCGTTGCCGAGGCGGATCAGGCGGGCGAGTGCCTTCAGTTGCACCTCCGTGCTGACCCGCTCGATGTTCATTGTGCCGAGGCCTCCATCCCTCGCTGCGAGGTATACGTGTGTGTTAGGGAATGATTGTGGGAGATGGAGTATTGTCTTGATGCGCACCCTGAGTTTTTTGTCGATGCCGGCCGACTCCCCTGCCGATCCCAGAATTGATGATGCTGCGTATAGGTACTTTGGTGTGATTAGGGTGTTGATGCACCGCAGCTTCTGGAAAGGCTTCAGGGAGGCGGCCTCTATGATTGTTAGGTCATCCTCGGCGTGCTGGGAATGAACCACCGGGCGTTTGTTAATGAAAAAGTCAATCCCAAGGTATCGGATCGGTGTATTGATGGGGGTTGATGGGACTGGTATGCCGGCGACGTTGATTAGAGGCAGGTCGTACTGAAGTCGGTCAGCAGTTGCCTTCCAGCCAAACAGGACTGTCTTTGCTGGGTTAAGCGACAGCCCCACCTCCGCCAGGTATGATTCCGTCGTCGCCAGCAAACTTCGGAGCCCCTCGAAGCTGGAAGATGTTAAGATGAGGTCGTCGGCGGAGGCGAGGGCTCCAATGGTCTGGCTGCCGACATCCAGGCCCGCCCGGTCCCGGTTAAGATCCATTAGTAGGGGGTCAAGCACACAGTTAAAAAGGAAAGGTGAAAGTGGATCTCCCTGCTTAATTCCCTGTCGTACAGGGACCCTGATGTTGTCTGTTGTACCGCCGGCCCAGAAGGTGGTGGATGAGCCGGCGTACAGATCCCTAATGACTTCAATGTAGGCTGGCGGGAGTCCCCTCCCCTTGAGGACCTCGATGATTGCGTGGTGGCTTACGCTGTCAAACGCCTTTTTCACATCGAGGCTCAAGGCGAAGAGGCTGTGACGGTCGGTCTTTCTTCTTTTCATGAGTGCTTGTAGTATGATAATATTTGATGAAGCACTGCGGTCGTCCCCAAAGCCCCCCTGCAAGTCGTGGAACTGATGGTCCTCTGTGAAGCGTTTTAGTAGTGACCGGGTGTACAATCGGAGGAGGAGGGAAGATATAGTAATGGGACGGAAGTCCCCCCCCCCGTTGTGGCATTGCGCGTCTTTGGTAGGAACACCGTTCGAGCAGTTTTAAGCTCCTCTGGAATGGACGCGAACACCAGCCAGTTCGTAAACAGGATCGCCAAAACCGCCGGCGGGATCTTCCGTAATTCCGCCAGCGTTAGCCCGTCTGGCCCGGGGGCCGTGCTGGTGTCTGTACTCTTAAGTACCGCTTGTACCTCGAACTCGGTAAAGGCCGGTATGTCCATTCGGTCTAAGTCAGGTTCAGGAATGATGATGCTGTCAACTGGCCGTGAGGGACTAGACATTAGGGGGTCATAAACTCTATGCAGTTCTTGTAGAGTGACGCTAGGATCCCTTCCCCCCATCCACCAAGCATGCAGAGAAAAGGGAAAAATTTAAAAAGGATTGGCAGGGGAAAAAACCTCCATGCCGCCTATTGTGCTGCTCCTTTGGCTGCCGTGCTGCAACCCCAAAGTGTTGGAAAACTTGGTTCACTTCTGCCATACCCGCCGGGCGAGTGCAGAGGGCACCAATCAGTGCGTCATTCGTGAGCCCCACCCTCTGCAGGCACGACTGCACCTCATGGGCCTCCAGCAACGGGGGGGGGCTGACTGGAAAGAGGTTGCTGGAGGGGTTCGTGACGTGCGTGAAGGCGTCCGTGCTGGACTCGCTGGTTGATGTCCCCAGAGTCTTCTTGAGCTCTTGCCGACTGTAATGTGGGTGGGATAGGGATGGAGTTTCGTGCCTGAGGATGACTGGGCGTGGCTGCCCTGAGGGACTCTAATATATCTTTATACCTCTTGGTGTTCCGTTGCCCTGTAATACCTTGCCAGGAGCGGGTCGTAAAGGTCTTGGCGAGCGTTAGGTTCATGTGTGGCTCGTTCCCGCAAGCCAGCCCTGCCCTGGCGAGAGCCGTCAACTCTGATATTGTCCATCTCGCGTGGAGGTGGAACTCGGATGGTGGTGGTGCTTCTGGGTCCTTGATAATTGTGGCCTCGTTTGATCTCGTAGTAGTGATGGCATCAGGATGGGTGTCTTCCCCTCGTGCCGCGGTGGGAGCGGTCTTAGGAGGTGGTGTCGGTGGGGGTGGTGGACGCTGCTTATCTTCCCGCGCCTGCCTCTCTCGCTGCACCGCCTCTTTATAGGTGGATGTCTGGCGGTGGTCGCGAACACTTTGCCACGAGCGGTTGGGCAGCACAGCAGCCAGCTCCTCGTCGCTGGTCATGCAGTGTGGAGCCTGCAGCTCGCAAAGGGCCAGCGCCCTTGTGTCTTGCGCCGTCCAAGGCCTGCTGCCATCTTCGGTGGAGGGTTCCCGTGTTGTATCTGGCGCTGTTGCACCAGTGGCATGTGCGGCAGGATGTCGTGGGGGAGTTGTCGTGGCCGTCGTTGAAGACCTGGCCTTTGGTTGATGGTAAGAGTGGTCCTTCCCATGAGGAGGTGGCTCGGATGGGGTCACTGTAGGCTCACCGGGGGAGAGCTCCTGTTCCTGCGGGGTGGGCAACCTTCGCCGCGCCTGTTCCTGCTCCAGTAGTCCCCGGTATAATTTTTTAGCCCGTATGTCATTAATCTTCTGCCAGGGCACCCCGACGTAACCCTTAGCGAGTTCCTTATTGATGAATTTGACCTTAGTTGCCATAGCTAGTTCTCTTTTTGCTAGGGTCCGAATGTCTTCCGTGGTCCATGCACCCGCAGATAGGCACGTCAAGGCCTCCATGCTGCTCCCAGGCGGACTGGACGTCATAGCCCCCCCCCCCCCCCCCGAGTCTTGGGTGGCCCCTGGGTTTCGATGCTCCTCGTGGTCTAGTGTGGAGGTTGGTGCCGTGGAGTGCAGTGGCGTGCTGACAACTGTCTGTAGTGGGCTGCTACCCAATGCCGGAGCTGAAGATGATACGCGCTGTTCTGTGTGTCGACATTTTGTGTTGTGTGACGAAATGGAGGTGCTTTTATCGTAAGTTTTCACCCGGCAGTGGGAGCACCTCCATATGAAGTGACATTGGTGGACTAGAGTGTAATGATCCCCGAAAGCGATGCGAGAGGTGAGTCTTTTGCCACACAAGTGACACACCAGCTCAGCCGGCGGATATAGCCACTCAAACGTGGGTTTCGTGACGGGTTTAGGATGATTATCTGACATGATTACGGTGATGTAAGGGGATAAAAACAAAAGGGAGTTTTCCTTGCCGCGTGCGGCGTAAGGGAGTGATAACGAGGAAGGCAGCTGTTAGGCCGGGGGGGAAGCTGGTAGTGCGGCCTGTGCTTGACAGGCCGCAATAACAAGTTGTTTCTACCTAAATGACCAGACTTCCAACCATTAGGGGTTAATGAAGATGCTGCACCACTTGTGGTGCATACCAACAAAGTGGAAGCCCCAGCATCTCTCTTGCAGTGAAAATGTGTTCACGGGGCTGTATAGAGCTCCTTGGAACGTGTTCCATTGAGTTCGCACTATATTAAAGAAAACGTAGGTGGCTCGGCCGTGTGCCGAACGGGGTTCAGGTGGCTCATAAGGCTATTACAATAAATTTCCGCCGAAGGCGGTAGTTCGGAAATAACGGAGAAATGTGTGGAGGAGAGTCGGTTTGCCTGGATGGCAAAGGCAGTGCAGCAATGCTGCAGTGCAATTGACAACTCCTGCCCTTGTTCCAGACAGAACCGCTAGTGTGCGTACTCTGCCCAGAATGGAAAAATTGAAAAGAGCAAAACGAGAAAACTAAAACTCCGGAATTCCTCAAAAATCGGCCAAGCCTACCTTAAAAGTAACACCATTCGAAACACGAACGAAACGCAGGAACTGCAAAGCCCGCTGGCAAGTATGCCAAGCGTGCGCAAAAAATTCAAGGAAAAAAAACACAAAATAAGGGTGGTGGGTAAACTTCCCAACCAGCCGAGATGGGTGATGTAGCTATGCCTTCATGAACCGGTTGAGGCAGATGAGGGAACCGACCAGGGCACGCGAAGCGAGCCAGGCCATGTCCCACTTGGGGATACCTAGACTGGCTCCTCCCCGGACGGTTCCCGTGCGGAGCATGCTGCGAGCCCCGAACGCCAAGCCGACCGCCGTCACGACCTTATCGGGGTACAGTGGCCGTAGGCAGTCGTACTTGGCGCTCTTGAACTCGCACATCCTCTGCAATGACTGCGGGCGGTCGTCCCACGAGACGGCGACGTCAGCGATGATGACCCTGTCGCCGTCTGAGATGATGATGTCAGGCTTGAGCCGGAAGCCTTCCGGGCTCGTGATGAGTTGTTCTGTGTGAATGATTGCCTCATGATTATGCTTGCTAACAAGCCGGCATACTTGCTTGCAAATGAAGTTGTGACGCTCCATCCTCGGGAGTTTGATGGACGCACACTCCTGAAGGATATGAAATGGAGTCTCTAATGAGTGATGGCACCTTCTACAGAGTCGGGCGGACGGATCCGGATTGTGATGGTGAAGCAAGGCGTTCGTCGGGTAGGTGTTAGTCCGCAGACGTAACGCCTTGATCCGGTCCCCGTCCTTGAGATGCCTGGAGTCGTGTTGGAGCCAGGTATTCCCCAGGGGCTGATCTTGATGGGCGAAAAGATCTTTGTTCTGATAGGCCGCCTGGGTATCCCTCCACCACTCCTTCCTGGACTGCCCCAGTGATGTGGTTAGTTCCTTGATGTCAGTGAGGTCTGGTGGCACTCGCAGCTGGGAGGCAAGGCGGCAGTGGTACGGCCCGAGGGTGGTGTTCAGGAGGTGGTCGACGGCTCTGTTGCCTAGGCGGACAAGTCTTGCTAGTGCCTTGCACTGTACCTCCTGGGCCACCCTCTCTATGTTAAGGCAGCCGAGGCCACCATCCCGCGCTGCGAGGTGCATGTGAGTATTAGGAAATGATAATGGCAGATGTAGCAATGTTTTGATGCGGATGCGAAGTGACTTGTCGATGGCGGCTGAATCCCCGGATGACCCAAGATGGAAGAAGCTGCGTAAAGGTATTTGGGCATGATGAGGGTGTTGATGCAGCGCAGCTTCTGGAATGGTTTGAGTGACGATGACTCCATGAGAATGAGGTCGTCCTCAGAATGTTGCGAATGAACGATGGGCCGTTTGTTAATGAAAAAGTCAATGCCGAGGTATCGGATGGGTGTGTTGATGGGTGTTGAATGAACGGGGGTGCCAGCCACGGTGATAGATGGGAGGTCATAGGTGATTGCCACCGAGGATGCCCTCCAGCCAAAAAAAATGGTTTTGGCTGGGTTGAGGAAGAGGCCCACCTCGGCCAGGTATTCCTCGGTGGACTTTAGAAGTGACTTAAGACCTTCGAAACTTGATGAGGTGAGGATGAGGTCGTCGGCGAAGGCGAGTGCCCCGATGGTGGAGTCCCCGACGTCCAGGCCGGCCGAGTCGCGGTTGAGGTCAATGAGGAGGGGGACCAGGACGCAGTTGAACAGAAAGGGCGACAGGGGATCCCCTTGCTTAATCCCCTGCCTCACGGGAACCCTAACGCCGTCCGTGACCCCCCCGGACCAGAATGTTGTTGAAGAACCGGCATAGAGGTCGCGTACCACCTCGATGTATTGAGGTGGCAGTCCCCTCCCCTTGAGGACCTCTATGATAGCGTGGTGACTGACCGTATCGAAGGCCTTCCGGACGTCGAGGCTCAGGCTGTAGAAGCTTTGCCGAGCCTGCTTCCTCGCCTTCATGAGTGATTGAAGAATGATGATGTTGGATGAAGCGCTCCGATCGTCGCCGAATCCACCCTGTCGGTCGTGGAATACATGGTCCTGCGCGAACCTGCGGAGCAGCGCCCTGGTGTAAAGGCGGAGCAGGATGGATGAAATGGTGAAAGGCCTGAAGTCACCGCCGGTAGTAGCCGAGCGGGACTTAGGGATGAATACAGTCTTGGCCACCTTGAGGTCGTCGGGAAGTGTAGCGAAGGCCAGCCAGTTGGTGAAGATGATAGCGAGAATGCCTGGCGGAACCTTCGACACCTCCCTCAAGGTAAGCCCGTCAGGGCCGGGGGCAGTCTTCGCGCCAGTGTCCTTGAGAACTCCCCGGAGTTCTCCGTCGGTGAACGGCTCCACCTCCACGTCCAGTACAGGGTCAGATGTTAAGAACCCGTTGACCGGTCTTAATGGTGTGGACATGAGGGGGTCGTAGACCCGGTGGAGCTCCCCGAGGAGGACTGCTGGGTCAGCCCCGTCCAGCCGCAACTCGTCAACCAACACCTTAGGACCTAGGGCGTACAGACGCTGATGCTCTGCATAGCGTTCCCGCCGGCGTTGGTTGCGGTTCTTGGCTGGAGGCCGTTTTTTTTTTCTTCCTGCCCCCGGTGGCTTCCTTCATCCCTGATGAGACGTTAAAGTGATTGAAGATGATGTTGACCTCAGCCATGCCTGCTGGTCGGGTGGAGAGTGCCTCCTCAAGGCTAGCGTTGTGGATGCCCCCCTTCCGCAGCTCCTCTCTAATCTTGAAGGGATCCAGCTACCCTTGAGTTATAGCAGCAGGGGGTCCTGAGTTAGGCTGTGTACGCACGCGCTCGTGCCCGGCTTGCACCGGTTGCGGGGGACCTGGTTGCGGAGGGACCGGATCCTCGCGTGCCGCCGCCTTCAACAACTCCAGGATCTTCTTGTACCTGCTCGTGTTTCGCTGCCCTGTGATTCCCTGCCAGGACCGGGTGGTGAACGTCCTGGCAAGAGCAAGGTTGATGTGGGGCTGTTCCCCGCAGGCGATCTCCGCCCTGGCCAGGGCTGTTAGTTCTGAGATGGTCCACCGCGCGTGTAGGTTGAATTCTCCCAGTGGAGGAGAGTTAGTGGTCCCGGTGTTACGAGTGCCCTCTGCTGTGATGGAGTCAGCAGATGCAGCCGGAGTGATGGTATCTGGCAGGGCGTCTGGGGAGTGTCCACGAGACGGTGAAGTGCGGGGTGCGGTTGATAGATCCCTACCTCGTCGCCTGGCGAGCTCCTTGCGCATCGCGTCGGCGTACTGGGGCGTCTCATCGCCAGACGCCCAGGGGTTCAGGTGGCTCATAAGGCTATTACAATAAATTCCCGCCGAAGGCGGTGAGTTGGAGACCCCTGTGTGTGCCTTACAGGCAGATAAACTCGTACCGGATTGCCAGTTGACAAAGGCAGTGCAGCAAGCTGCAACTAATCCAGCAAATCCTGCCTTTGTTCCGGGCAAGAACCGTTAAAATTAAACGTATTCCCGCCTGGATAGAAAAAAATTGAATCAAAAACACAACAACAACAGCATGTCAGAGGGGTCTCCTGGAATGTGGCCCTAACTACCTATGAAAGTAACGTCGAAACAAAAATCTTAGACATCAAACACCCCAAAAAAAGGGGAAAAAAACAAATGCATGCTGGTGACTACACCAAGCATGCAGAGAAAAGGGAAAAATTTAAAAAGGATTGGCAGGGGAAAAAAACCTCCATGCCATCCTGGGTGAAGGTAAAACCGTACATTTGTACATTAAAATGGCCGGCGAGTTACATTGCTCGTCAGTCAGGATGAAGGATGCAACTATTTCCGCATGAAGCGGTTGAGGCAGATGAGTGAACCAACGAGTGCTCGGGAGGATAGCCACGCCATATCCCACCTGGGAAGGCCGAGTAGACCTCCTCCCCGAACAGTCTCGTTGCAGAGCATGCTTCTGGCCCCGAACGCCAAGCCGACTGCCGTAACGACCTTATCAGGGAACATTGGTCTGAGGCAGTCGTACTTGGCGCTCTTGAAGTTACACATGCGTGTTAGTGATGCGGGTCGGTCGTCCCAAGACACCGCGACGTCCGCTATGGTCACGGTGTTGCCCTCGAGTACAATGATGTCTGGCTTGAGACGGTCGCCAGTCGGGCTTTGGTAGACGTTTTCTGTTTGGATGGTGGCCGCTGGTCGATACTTGGCGACCAGACGGCACACCTGCTTGCATATGAAATTATGTCTTTCCATCCTGGGTAGTTTAATGAATGAACACTCCTGTAAGATGTGGTAGGGTGTTTCCAGGGACTTGTGGCACCTCCTGCAGAGCCTTGCCGCCTCGTTGTTATGATGAAGCATGGCGTTAGTAGGATAGGTGTTAGTACGCACCCGTAGTGCCTTAATGCGATCTCAGTCCTTCAGGTGGTGAGAATCGGGCTGAAGCCATGTGTTTCCTAGGGCTTGACCGTGGTGAGCAAAGAGATCTTTGTTTGCGTACTGAGCCCGGTGCTCATTCCACCAACTGGTCCGGGATTGTCGTAGTGCGGTCGTTAGTTCGTCTGCCTCGGTCAAGTCGGGGGGCACGTGAAGCTGGGAGGCCAGGCGACAGTGGAAGGTGCCGATGGTAGTGTTGAACAGGCTGTCCACCGCCGCGTTGCCGAGGCGGATCAGGCGGGCGAGTGCCTTCAGTTGCACCTCCGTGCTGACCCGCTCGATGTTCATTGTGCCGAGGCCTCCATCCCTCGCTGCGAGGTATACGGGTGTGTTAGGGAATGATTGTGGGAGATGGAGTATTGTCTTGATGCGCACCGTGAGTTTTTTGTCGATGCCGGCCGACTCCCCTGCCGATCCCAGAATTGATGATGCTGCATATAGGTACTTTGGTGTGATTAGGGTGTTGATGCACCGCAGCTTCTGGAAAGGCTTCAGGGAGGCGGCCTCTATGATTGTTAGGTCATCCTCGGCGTGCTGGGAATGAACCACCGGGCGTTTGTTAATGAAAAAGTCAATCCCGAGGTATCGGATCGGTGTATTGATGGGGGTTGATGGGACGGGTATGCCGGCGACGTTGATTGGAGGTAGGTCGTACTGAAGTCGGTCAGCAGTTGCCTTCCAGCCAAACAGGACTGTCTTTGCTGAGTTAAGCGACAGCCCCACCTCCGCCAGGTATGATTCCGTCGTCGCCAGCAAACTTCGGAGCCCCTCGAAGCTGGAAGATGTTAAGATGAGGTCATCGGCGAAGGCGAGGGCTCCAATGGTCTGGCTGCCGACATCCAGGCCCGCCCGGTCCCGGTTAAGATCCATTAGTAGGGGGTCAAGCACACAGTTAAAAAGGAAGGGTGAAAGCGGATCTCCCTGCTTAATTCCCTGCCGCACAGGGACCCTGATGTTGTCTGTTGTACCGCCGGCCCAGAAGGTGGTGGATGAGCCGGCGTACAGATCCCTGATGACTTCAATGTAGGCTGGCGGGAGTCCCCTCCCCTTGAGGACCTCGATGATTGCGTGGTAGCTTACGCTGTCAAACGCCTTTTTCACATCGAGGCTCAAGGCGAAGAGGCTGTGGCGGTCGGTCCTTCTTCTTTTCATGAGTGCTTGTAGTATGATAATGTTTGATGATGCACTGCGGTCATCCCGAAAGCCCCCCTGAAAGTCGTGGAACTGATGGTCCTCTGTGAAGCGTTTTAGTAGTGACCGGGTGTAAAATCGGAGGAGGAGGGAAGATATAGTAATGGGACGGAAGTCCCCCCCCCCCCCGTTGTGGCATTGCGCGTCTTTGGCAGGAACACCGTTCGAGCAGTTTTAAGCTCCTCTGGAATGGACGCGACACCATCCAGTTGGTGAACAGGATTGCCAACACCGCCGGCGGGATCTTCCGTAATTCTGCCAGCGTTAGCCCGTCTGGCCCAGGGGCCGTGCTGGTGTCTGTACTCTTAAGTACCGCTTGTACCTCCAACTCGGTAAAGGCCGGTATGTCCATTCGGTCTTTACCGAGTCGAGTTCGGGAAATACTGTCCTCCCAAACTGGAGGACAGTATTTCCCTCTCCCAAACCATCTGGAGGATCAACTTCCCTCCCAACGCATCTGGAGAACCAACTTTTCCCTCCCAAACTATCTTGAGGACATTACTTCCCTCTCCCAAACCATCTGGAGGGTCAACTTTCCTCTCCCAAACAATCTGGAGGACCAAGTTCCCTCTCCCAAGCCATATGGAGGACATTACTTCACTCTCCCAGACCATCTGGAGCACTAAGTGCACAACATCGCCGAGAGCTGCAACACGTTCCACGCGCCTACTCGTCCACGCGGGCGACTACCGGCCCACACGACCTGCCTCTACCGGGTCCGGGAACCTTCGCTGCTACGAGTATCAGCTGCTCGACTACATTCTGTAAGCAGAAGGCTGTTCGCAGAAACTTTTCACCCTTCGGCAGCCACGCCTCTAACTATGTGTAGTTAGAGTGTGTCACAGTTCGGACGACTTGTGCTCCTTCGTTTCGACTCCGCGCTGTGCCTCGGCACCACGGCCTTTTCTTTTTTTTTCTTTTCGGCCGGTTTCCCGTTCGCAGTAAGAGCGCAAACGAGGAAACGCCCGCGCCTGACTTAGTTGCTTTGCCTGTCCGAGAGAGGGCGGAACGTACCGTCCAACACGGTTTTCTCCCCCTCGACTCTTGGCAGAGGTCTCCCTTTTCTGTTTTTTTGGGCAAATTTTTTTTTGCTACAGTTTTAAATACAGAATTCAATTCGGACCCCAGCGCCCTCAAGGAATGTTCGCATAGAACGATTTGTATCCATTTTTTTAAGTCAATTTTTGTAACCGCGTTTGCGGCGCGAATTTGCTACGTCTGGCAACCTTGAAGGGTTTTCCGCGTTTTCAAGCTTGCCTCGTTGACCGCAAGGTGGCCGGCGGGGCCTCGGCTTATCAAACGCGGATTTCAAAAACAACTACTCGCCTCGGCGACACCCCTGCGCTAGCACTAAGTGCGCAACATCGCCGAGAGCTGCAACACGTTCCACGCGCCTACCCGTCCACGCGTGCGACTACCGGCCCACACGACCTTGCCTCTACCGGGTCCGGGAACCTTCGCTGCTACGAGTATCAGCTGCTCGACTACATTCTGTAAGCAGAAGGCTGTTCGCAGAAACTTTTCACCCTGCGGCAGCCACGCCTCTAACTATGTGTAGTTAGAGTGTGTCACAGTTCGGACGACTTGTGCTCCCTCGGGTCGACTCCGCGCTGTGCCTCGGCACCACGGCCTTTTCTTCTTTTTTTTCTTTTCGGCCGGTTTCCCGTTCGCAGTAAGAGCGCAAACGATGAAACGCCCGCGCCTGCCTTAGTTGCTTTGCCTGTCCGAGAGAGGGCGGAACGTACCGTCCAACACGGTTTTCTCCCCCTCGACTCTTGGCAGAGGTCTCCCTTTTCTGTTTTTTTGGGCAAATTTTTTTTTACTACAGTTTTAAATACAGAATTCAACGCAGGGTGCGGTTGATAGATCCCTACCTCGTCGCCTGGCGAGCTCCTTGCGCATCGCGTCGGCGTACTGGGGCGTCTCATCGCCAGACGCCCAGGGGTTCAGGTGGCTCATAAGGCTATTTTTTTTTCTTTTTTTTTCTTTACAAAAGGGGTTGTGTGCCACCACATGTCCGAGGACGTGGGACCCACAGCACCCTCCCGTATATTACACTCTGGAAGGGCAGAGGTACCCGCAATTCGCTGGCCACCAAGGCTTGGGTGGCAGCTTACTCTGGCGAGCTATACATGATTACGGCACATCGCCCGCGATCCGCACCGCAGTGGTCATCGTGCGGTGCGACCAAAAGCACCGCAGACCACCCTGTAGGCAGCGCACCGAAAGTAGTTTCAAGTCGTTTTGCGTCAACCCGAGACTGAGGAGGTCCCGGGCGCTCTCTGGACACCACACCCCCCTGAGGTTAAGGGTGATGGTGGAGGTCAGCAGGGTGCCGCTCCGTCCTGCTCGAGCTGCAAGTTGCAGCAGTGGCCCCGAGTATTTGGCCACCTTTTGATGGTGCAGGAATCCGAGTCCCATGCCCGTCCCTACGACCTGGGCATCCAGGATGAGGGTGTCCTGACCCTTGAAGGCGACCAGGTCTGGCTTCAGCGTCCCGTCGGGCAGAGGGAAGTGCGGCTCCCAGAGGACCGTCCATCCAAGCTGAAGAAGGCGGTTACACACGTAGCGGGCGAGGTTATTGTGCCTCTTGACCCTACCACGGTGCCCCTGTGGCAGCATTGGAGGACATGTCCCAGGCTCTCTGGAGCTCGGCAGCCGGCCCGACAGGACACATCCACACCTCGACCTCGGCTCGTCCTTTCGAGGGTTGGCATGGCGTTTATACGAAGCTTGATCAAGTTGAGGAATTGTCGACCGCGCAGGAGACGGGTGCCCTCGGAGACCCAGCGATGTGCTCCTGGAACCTTGCCGCAGTCGCGCAAGGCGGCCCCGTCATTACTTCGGTGCAGGAGACTAGTCCACATCTTCTGGACCAACTTCTTGTTCAGGAGCTCCTGCCCCTGGTATCGACAGGCCGCCAGTGCTCTTCGACGGAAGCCCACCAGGAGGGGCAATTCCAGTGCCGGAGCACATCCAGGGTGGTCCGAGAATCGCAAACCATCCAGTCTCAGTAGGCGCATCGATGGGATTGAGGCCCGCAGGGACACTACTCCAAGGCCGCCCTCCCCCACTGGGGCATGGAAGTACCCCAGAGGTGTGTCATGGGGGAGGTCAAGCCAAGCCCGCATGGAGGCCCTGACCTTGGTTTCAAGTTTCTTCAACAGGCCGCAGGACCAAGGCCCCAGGACCAGCCGATGGAAGAGGCGGGGCAGGAGGTAGGTCCGTAGCACGACAAGTCGTTGCTGGGGCTTGAGAGGGGCCTTCTTGACCCGTTCCAGGAGGTTCGTGAGGTCCATTTCGATGCCAGGAGAAGTGGTGCCCTCCGGAGTGAAGGTGAGCCCGAGGTACCGCCAAGTGAGGGCCACGTCCGACGCTGGTAGCAACTGCCCATCGATGTGAAAGATCTTGTCACAGAGGAGCTTGATCTTCTTCTCCCTTCCCGATGGCTGCAGCGAGAGGGTGAAGCTTTTCTTGACGTTGATGGACAGCCCACGCGGTGAAAGGAAGGCCGCCAGACTGTCAGTCGCTCCTGCAGTCCACGGGGGGTTGAAGCCAGCACCACCAGGTCGTCCGCGAAGGCCATTGCATCCAGTGAAAAGTCACCACTCCGGAAGGCAACGTTGGTATCCACGCCTGCCAGGAACTCATCGATGACAAGATTAAATAGTATGGGTGAGAGGGGGTCTCCTTGTCGTACCCCTGTCGTTGGCTCCACTCTCACCTCCTCTCCCTCATACTGGAGCGTTGTAAATGAGGTAGAGTACAGCTCCCCAAGGTATGAGATGAAGCTGTCGTCAAACCCGGCTCGGAGGGCGCCGCGGAGGATGGCCTCGGTCGAGACCCGGTCGAAAGCCTTCGACAGGTCGATGCTCGCCAGGTAGAGTGGTCGTAGCTTCTGGCGAGCCTCGTTCAGCGCGGTGGACAGAAGGAGGATGTTCTCTGCACACCCATCCACCGGCTGGAAGGCTCGTTGACGGTAGTCCAGGCCCGCCGCCGCGGTCGCCCTCTTTGCCAGTATACGGTGAAAGAGCCGCTGGAGCACGGGTCCGACCGTGATCGGGCGGAAGTCCGAGGGTTCTTGGGCGTCGTTCTTTTTCGGGATGAACGTGGTACGCGCACCACGCCAGGAGGGCGGCAGGCGGCGTTGCAGGAGCACCACGTTTAGTAGCACCCGCAGGAGTACCAGCGGAATTGAGCGCAGCAACCTTGCTGAAAACCCATCCGGCCCTGCCGCTGAGTTCTTAGGTGGCAGTGCTGTATTGATCTCCTGTGCTGTTGCTGGCTGGAAGATGTCAATTCGCTGGCTGGGCACAGGAACAGGGTCAGCAGGCGGGGCAGGCGGGGCACCGGTCATGTAACCACGCCAGGTCTCGAGGAAGCCACGCCCATCCGTGACTTTGGCTGCGCATGGACCATCTAGGATGGACCGAGCACAGTCTGCCTGTCGCTTTTTGAAGCGCTCCTGTGTGGTGGCGTAGTCCCGTTTCTTCTTTTTTCGTCTGCTCTCTCTTCCAGGCTGCTTTGCATTTCGGTGCTGCTGTCTCCTTGGGGGGCCTGGGACCCGGAAGATTGCCCGTAGGTAGTTATCGACCTGGCTGCAGATGTCCACACCCAGTAGTGCCTGTCGAGCCACGTCCCAGAGCCTCGGCCCCTGAAAGGACCGTGGCGGGGCCCGCGAGAACAGGGTGCGCAGCTCGTCAGCCACCTGCTTGGCTGAGTCTTGTATATCCACCCTAGGTGGCAGCGGGGCAGCTGGATCACTGCAGTCTCCGGCGGGTGGGGCGAGGTTGTTGGCACCAGGTCCAGGAGAAGAAGCCCGGGCAGTAGCATCCAGGTGTTGGTCCGAGGTCCAGGAGGTCCATGAGGTCTCCCGGGACATCAGGCCACCGACATCATCGGTAGTTGGGAACGAAGGCGGCCCGGGAGCGGAAAGAGGGAAGCGGGATCGCCGAGGTTGCTGCGCCACATGGGCCACAGCACCACCGGGTGTCACCACATCCCCTCCTCCACTCGCCAGCACACCTCCCCGTCCCATCGGAGCCCTTTGGTTAGGGCTCCAGGTAGTGTCGCTTGTCGTCTTTGTTGAAGAGTCAAGGTCCTCCTCGTCTGTGTCCAGAGTTTCCAGGAAGTCCTCCACAGCAGGCCTGCCAGCAGCTTGAACTCGTCTGGTTCTGAAGGATTTGGGCCTGGCTCCAGGAGCTTCCGTTTTTGAAGTCATCCGGGAACCCAGCACAGGAGCACAGGTTGTCCTTTGTCGCTGAAGTTCCTCCCGGATCTTGGCGGCTCGCTCCTCTGCCAGGCTTGCCACCAGTTCCCTGTACGTCGGCTGCTTCCGGTGGCTCTTGATGGACTCATAAGTGCGCGAAGGAAACAGGGAATGCAGAACCTGGTTGATGTTCTTTACTTCAGGTCCTAGCTCTGCTTCCTTCTTCGCGAGGAGGTAGGACTCCTCGCTGTCCCATCTTGGTTTTACTCGCTCCACGTTGATCGCAGCGTTGTAGGACGCCTTGTGGGCGTTCCTCTGGTGCTGCGAGAGGCCTCGAGAAGAAGTGAAGGCCCTCGCACACTGCGGGCAAACGTGGAACTGAGGGCCAACTTGTGGTTGACTCCCCGACTGGTTGACGCCTTGACTCATCGAACAAGACGTCGGAGACCAGCCCGACGTTGCTTCATTGTCAGGTCGAGAGAGATCCCCCACGCAAGGTACGTGGGGAAGGACAGGAGGATGGGAGGCGGGAGAAGAGGGAGAAGAAGGCACGATGAACTCAGTGTCTGGTGAGGCTGCGCACGCACCACTGGTGTCCGTGTCCAAACAACCACACGTTGCACTGTCCGAGTTCCGTCGTTCCACAGCAGGTTCTGTCCTCGGAGCACCATCGCTCCGCGGCACTCGAAGGGCTCCGTCTTGAACGCCATGTGTCACCAACGAGGCGTGCACTCGCAAACCACGGAGTGTCGCAAAACGTCTCGTACAAGTGGTGCATCCAAACCACAGGTGGTCCGCGGGCACATCAGGCACACCACTACCGTCACCAGGTACGCTCGCCAGAGCTTGACTTGGAGCACCCGCCAGACGGCGGGCACGATCATCATTTTTCTTTGTAATGTTCGGGCCAAGTTATTTCGGGCGAAGGGGCTGGCAACCCCAACACCCACAGTTTCTCCGGGCTGCGGAGTAGGCGATCTACCGCCAGTACGAGAGTCCGGATGACAACCCGGACGCCTCTAAGTTCCACGACATGAAACTTACGAGAGCTCTCGTTGCTATCAAGCATCCAGGGTTATTCGCACCTCTTTCCTCGGCATACTTGATAGGCAGCGGACACTACGTGCAAGTGAGAGTTCGATTTCTGTGCTTTTCAGCGAGCAACCACAATCCCTTTTCCGCGCGCACATTGTGCATACTGTACGCGCCAAGAGAGTCATAGTTACTCCCGCCAGAGAGTCATAGTTACTCCCGCAAGAGAGTCATAGTTACTCCCGCCGTTTACCCGCGCTTTCATGAATCTCTTCACGTTGACATTCAGAGCACTGGGCAGAAATCACATTGCGTCAACACCGACCAGCGGCCATCGCAATGCTTTGTTTTAATTAGACAGTCGGATTCCCCCGGTCCGTGCCAGATTCTGAGTTGACTGTTTTTTGCCGGCCGAAGCATAGCACTTTGGGCACGAAGCCCTCAGACGCCGCGCAGCTGAGGCTTTCCACAGGAAGTTCCCGACGCTGGTCAGGGCTTGGCCGCGCCGCATGAACGGCGAGCCCTGCCCAGTCCCGGTGCAGTGCCGTTCCTGCTTCAGGTCCCCAGCCCGACCGGCTCAGTCCTCTGAGCCAATCCTTATCCCAAGGTTACGGATCCGTTTTGCCGACTTCCCTTACCTACATTGGTCCATCGACTAGAGGCTGTTCACCTTGGAGACCTGCTGCGGATGTGGATACGGTCCGGCACGAAAATCACACTCCCTCACTCGGATTTTCAAGGGCCGACGCGAGCGCACCGGACAGCGCAAGAGCCGCACTGCTCTACGGAGCCACCATCCCTATCTCGGGGCGAACCCATTCCAGGGACTCGATCTCCTTACAGAGAAAAGAAAACTCTTCCCGGGGCTCGCATCGGCGTCTCCGAGCTGGTTTGCGTTACCGCACTGGGCCCCGAAGGACCAATCTCCGTGTCCGGGATTATTAACCCGATTCCCTTTCGGTTTCTGCGGGGCTCTCTCCACTGCAAAAAAGTGCTCCCGCTTCGGAAAGAACTTCTCCTTTCCCTTAGGACCGACTGACCCATGTTCAACTGCTGTTCACAGGGAACCCTTCTCCACTTCAGTCCTCAAGGTTCTCACTTGAGTATTTGCTACTACCACCAAGATCTGCACCAGCGGCGGCTCCAGGCGGGCTCACGCCCGACACCTTCAACGCTCACCGCAGCGGCCCTCCTACTCGCTGCAGCTTAGCACCCCCTTGTTTGCGTGCATCTGCCGGCAGCGGCCGGGGATAGGCTCGACACTAGAGCGCCATCCATTTTCGGGGCTAGTTGCTTCGGCAGGTGAGTTGTTACACACTCCTTAGCGGGTTCCGACTTCCATGGCCACCGTCCTGCTGTCTTAAGCAACCAACACCCTTCATGGGATCTCATGAGCGTCCCGCATCGGGCGCCTTACCCCGGCGTTTGGTTCATCCCACAGCGCCAGTTCTGCTTACCAAAAGTGGCCCACTTGGCACTCTCATCGCTTCCGGAGGCCTCAGACCAGAAGGCCTCCGACACACCCATTGAAAGTTTGAGAATAGGTTGAGGTCGTTTCGACCTCAATGCCTCTAATCATTCGCTTTACCAGGTGTGACTGGTCTCGGCAACAAGCGCCAGCTATCCTGAGGGAAACTTCGGAGGGAACCAGCTACTAGATGGTTCGATTGGTCTTTAGCCCCTATACCTGGGTCGGGCGATCGATTTGCACGTCAGAAGCGCTTCGGAGCTCCACCAGTTTCCTCTGGCCTCGCCCTGCCTGGGCATAGTTCACCATCTTTCGGGTGCCAACGTGTGCGCTCTAGCGCCGCCCCCACGACGTGAGCGTGTGGGGCGGGCCGTTGCTGCTCCCTTCATCGGACCCCTGGGCGGCCCGGGATCGCAACTCGGTGCGGCACGAGGCCGCGCCTTCACGTTTCATTGCGCCTCTGGGTTTTGGGGGACCCATTGGACCCCCAAAACCCATTGGTCCGTGTTCCAAGACGGGTCGGGTGGGTTACCGACCTACTCGCCGCCAACCATGACGCAAAACCTCCGCGGAAAGAACCCGCCTCGCCGGTTCCGTGCCGCACACCGAACGTCAGGCGAATACCTGGCGTAAGGCGGCGGACCCGTTGACCCAGCAGGGTTTCCCGCTCCGCATCCGGAGGGCATCGTTTCGGGCCTCCCCGAAGGGAGTAGCCTATGAGGCCTGGGCAGGGTGACGTACTCGATTACCGGCCAGGTATAACTCCCACGACAGCCAAACAAGGGCCGTCGCCGGTCACCTCCAGCGGCCGGACTCAAAGTCGTTCTTGAAAGGGGTACCCGTGCCCGTCGCGGCGTCCTACCGACGGTGGAAAATGCGTTCCGGAGTGCGCGGCACCGCGCGGGCAGCCGGAACTGGCCCCCACAAGGAGAGCCCGTAAACCAAGACGCTGACACCGCTCCACGTCGCTCCGAGACTGAATCCCACCGCCCTCGAGCTTCGAGGGCCCACCCGTTTTACTCTAAGCGGTTTCACGTAATCTTGAACTCTCTCTTCAAAGTTCCTTTCAACTTTCCCTCACGGTACTTGTGAACTATCGGTCTCTCGGTCGTATTTAGCCTTAGATGGAGTTTACCACCCAATTAGGGCTGTACTCTCAAGCAACCCGACTCACGGGAGGTTCCATCCCGAGAGAGCAGTGGTGGAGACGGGCCTGGCACCCACTCTGGGTCAAGCCCCTGTCAGGGGGACTTGCACCACCGCAAAACTCTCGGGAACGTTACCTCCCATACACCACATTTCCCTATCGCCGGCAAGGACGAGGGATTCGGTGCTGGGCTAGGTTTCTTTTCCTCCGCTTAGTTATATGCTTAAATTCAGCGGGTTGTCTCGCCTGATATGGGGTCGACATTTTGGATATGGTTGCGCTTTCCAACAAACTCTTTCTTTGCCTCCTTACCCTACAAAATGTAAAAAGGATGGCAAAAGAGAGTAAAGTCGTGTACACACGCTTTGCATCGCTTTCGATTCGACAAAAAAGAAAGCTCGCAATCCAACGGCATTCCCCTACTGGATGGCTCCAGTATTCATCGGGGACGCGAACGTCTTAGACTGACGGAAGGCTACGACGCAAAAAAACTTTCCTCCCAGAAACGTCTTTCTCGTTTTCTTTCCACGCAAGAAGTGTGCAAATCAACGCCACGAGATTCCACAGCGGACGCCGCGTTTCAACGTGCCGACGAACTCTGTACATCCGTCCATTTAGGCTTCGAACAACATCCACGCCAAAAGAAAACAGAATCGATCAAAAGAAACCGTTTCAATCTCCGCATTCCAACGCACCGACGTCACGAAGCGCCGTTCAACGTGCGAAAGATTTCGGGACTTCCACAACCAGTCTCCATCGAGTTTTCGTTTTCCATGCAGTGTTCGATAAAACCAGGTAGGAGGAGGACTCCTCGTCAGCGCACGCGTGCATCGCACGACTCGTGCATTTGCTCCCTCTGTACTTGCTCCGAAAACAAGAGAAGACGCAACGCAAGAAAGCATAAAATGCGTGCTGCCCACGATCCGACACAGTCAAAACGAGGTAGAAGAACAAATTCTCCTCTCTTGATATACGATCCGACCCTCACACAGACGAAGCGACGGGAAGGCCCGAGGCCGCAATGTGCGTTCAAAGAGTAAGTGCTCAGTGTGTCCTGCAATTCACACCAAGTCTCGCAGCTGGCTGCGTTCTTCATCGACCCGAGAACCGAGTGATCCACCGCTTAGAGTCGTGTAAGTTTTTGGTTTTTCAATCAGTACGACAAAACACTTTTTTTTTTCTGCGCCCGGCACATCTTGTGCCATCTCGAAAGCGCAGAGAAAAGCCTCCTCTCAAACGCCTCTCGTTAATTAAAACGAGGGCGATCCTCGAGAAGAGAAAAGTAGGGCTGATGCGCCTTTTGCAACCCACGGATTGTCCCGGTGCACTTGAATCTCCTCTCAATCGAGGCAGCAGAGGGCTCCCGCTGGGCGCATCATTGAAAGGAACGGAGGCCCACCCAAAGAAAAAGGCACCATCGAACCACAG
>JABSTQ010005735.1:0-63222 GCA_013358835.2 Ixodes persulcatus
TTGCAGGGTGTCAAAAAAAAAAAATACAGGGTTTTTTCGCCGCAAAAATAAACTAGGCATCGCCGAACGCTCATTCTCCGCCCAAAGGTAGCGCTAGAGGTCACAACCGGATGCCAAAGTTTCAGCCCGATCCGATACATAATTCAAACGTTATAAGGGCGTTTTCAGATAAGATCGAACAACCATGTCCGGTGATTATTTTTAATTTCGATGAAAAAAATATATTTCGCTGGCTTTATGCCCAGAATATAAAACCAAACCTTGTTTAAAAAAAAAAAAATTGTCTTTGCTAAAAAAAATTTGTAAGCACCCCTCAGCCACGTGCGCGTTTTGCGTATCTCGCGATGTTGACATTTCGGGCGGCTTCCCCCAAAAAAATGGTTCCGGCTACGGGTCTTGAAATATTCACTGACAAATTAAGCATAGGGAGGATTGACAAAAAGTATTAATCACCGAGTATTAGGGTAGTTATTTTGAGAAAACAAATCGCAAACACGGCATATTGCGCAATAACACTCTTTGATTAAAGAATATTTTTCTCCGTATCTATGAAAGCTAAGGTTTTCACACTTTGCCAGTGTGTTGCCCTGTATATACTTAATTGTTTCGTTAAATATTGTTGTCCTGGTTAGCTGGAGAAATTTACAAGAATTGCTCACACAGGTGCATTTAACTAAAATGCATTATTTTGAAAATCATTTAAGAAAAGGCCATCTTTAATAATTTTTAAACTCTCTGAAATGAACGTTTATAATGCCGCGCGCGCAGCTTACAAAGTAGGCAGCGCGCGCGTGGCCGAACGGTTATCGCGCTTGTCTCCCACGCGAAAAGCCAGGGTTCGATTCCTGGCCGCGGCTACACATTTTTGTTCACACTGTAATGTGACGTTCTGGTAAATTCGAGAACCGTCTTGCTGATTCGAGGTTAGAATGTTCTAGGCACCGAACCTTCTACGCCGATTGCTCCAGAAGCCCACGCGTGTACAAAAGCGGCTCCGCGTGGCAAGCTGGGGCAGTCTCTCCCCAGCGTTCAACTCTGCTCTACGCCGACTTCGACGCCCGCGACGCTCTGTTATTATTTTCTGTACCCTTTCATTTTTGGCACAAGTTCGCCACATTAAACGTTTCTTTCTTCCAGTTTATTTATTGTTCTTTTGGTCACCACCTGTGACATTTGGTGGAGGTGCGGGGTACCGCATGCCCCTGCCGCGTACCCCCCCCGAGGGCCCGCAGTGCAAGTCCGACGCCCAGCCCACGAAGAACCATCCCAGGCACTACCGAAATCCGGTTCAGTAGTCGCACCCAAGGCCTACACCCGGAATTTGGACTTCTGCCTCCAAGGACCAAGCAGCCAACGAGGCCGACAATGAACGACCAGCAGTCGCAGACCCCGGCGCTTCTGCCGTCATCTACATGCCCGTCGCCCCACGGACGGCTGCTCCGTTCCACGGTGAACTTCACGAAGACGTCGAAGACTGGATTGACCAGTATGAACGCGTTGCCCGCCACAATTGCTGGACCGACGAGCAGCGCCTGCACAACGTCTATTTTTCGCTTGAGGGTACCGCCAAGCACTGGTACGAGAATCATGAGTCCTCTTTGACGTCATGGGACATTTTCGAGACCAATCTCAAGGCTACGTTCACCAGCCCCCACCGCCGAGAGAGAGCCGAGGACCTACTGTGAACCAGAACCCAGGGCCTCAACGAGAGCGTCACCGGCTTCGTAGAGGACGTTCTGCGCCTGCGTGCCCGCGCCGACCCTCGGGCTACCGAAGATAAGAAGCTACGAATTCTCATGCGCGGGGTGAGAGACGACATTTTCGGAGGCCTCGTCCGCAACCCGCCGGCAACCGTCGACACCTTCGTCACCGAGGCAACAAACATCGAGCGCGCCCTCCAAGCGCGCGCTTCCCACTGCCAGCGGCATCCAAGCGTCACTGCAACCGCTCTGCGTAGCGGCGAAAACGCTCCTGGAACGGACATCCGCGAAATCATACGGGAGGTCGTCCGGGAGAAAATCCGCCGGTTGCTGCGAGCCGCAAGCCGACCAGCGACGCTCTCCATCGCCAAGGCTGTGCGGGAAGAAGTTCAGAGAGTTATCCAACCAGAGGCTCCCGTCGCCGTGGAGGAGGAGACCCGCGAGGAGACCACGTTGACTTACGCCGCAGTGGCCCGACGGCCACCGCCTCCTCCTCGCACCTATGTCGCGCCGCCCCGACGTTAATCTCCTGCGCCCCAACACGACAGACGCCACGACGACCCGGTGCAGTACGGCCGCCCGGAGCCTCGCGCACCCCGGAAAACCGACGTGTGGCGAACTCCCGACTGACGCCCTCTGTGCTTCCATTGTGGGCAAGCAGACCATACCTACCGCCGATGCCCATACCGACGACTTGGGCTGCGCGGTTTCCACCCGAACGACCTTCGCCCCCGTTATGGTGAACGACCTCGGGAGATCGACGACTACTTGCGACGACCTCAGTCCCCCGAGCCTGCGTCCCGCCGAGAGTTCCGGTCGCCGTCGCCGAGACGTCCAGCTTCTCCGATGCACCGACCCCGACGTGAAAGCCTGTCGCCCCTCGCTCCTCGCCGGGGAAACTAGGCGCGGCAACCCCTGGAGGTGGAGTTGCCGAAACGACCGACGCCAAGATCCTCCACGAACGTCGGAGGGCCCCCACTCGAATGCTACCAGAGACCGAAACGACGCCCCTGCAACGGTGTCCAATAACCTAAACGTCGTCATCGACGGCCACGACGCATCAGCACTCGAGGACACCGGAGCAGACTACTCAGTCTTGAGTGGGAGGCTCTCCCGCCGCCTTCGAAAACTCATGACGCCGTGGGATGGACCACAAATAAGAACCGCCGGAGGACACCTCATCACACCAGTCGGGAGATGCACTGCTCGCGTCGAGATCCACGGTGAGACGTGCCCTGTCAAGTTCGTCGTTCTGCAAGACTGTTCGAGGGACGTTATCCTGAAAATGGACTTTCTCTGCGAGTATGGCGCCGTCATCGACCTTGGGGCAAACCAGTTGACGCTGCGAAAGCCTGTCCTGCCCCCGATGGCGGCCAACACGACGTCATCCGCGATCCGAGTTATAGCCGACCATGTGAATCTGCCGCCGCGGTCGAGTGTTTTCGTCACCGTCATAACCGACGCAGCCATGCCCGGTGAAGCTCTTCTGGAAGGCAGAGTTCAACTGCTCCTTGAAAAAGGAATTGTCGTCGCACGAGGCGTAACGGATCTTCAAGAAGGACGAAAAACTGTTCTCGTGACAAACTTTCGAGAGGAACCGCAGCACCTAACGAAGGATACCACCATGGGCTACGTCGAGGAGTTTCAGACGCCAGCCATGGTCACCGCAGTCTCAGGGGAAACCTCGTCGCCACAGCAGAAGAGCACGACGCCGCCGCCGCTCGGCATCGACCCCGAGCTCCCAGCTTCGAAGCGCCGGCAACTGGTTGATCTCCTCGCCGTATACAGTAACTGTTTTGCCACGACATCGAAAGTTCGCCAAACCCTAATGGCGAAACATCGCCTTATTACCGACGACGACGCACTCCCTATTCACCAGTCGCCGTATCGAGTCTCCTTAAAGGAAAGGAGAGTGATTCAAGTTCAAGTTCAGGAGATGCTCGACGACGACATCATTCAACCCTCAAAAAGTCCATGGGCGTCCCCAGTCGTGCTTGTAAAGAAGAAGGACGGAACCCTGCGGTTCTGCGTGGACTATCGTCGACTGAACGCTGTGACGAAGAAGGACGTCTATCAGCTCCCCCGCATCGACGATACGTTAGACCGACTGCGCCACTCCCGATATTTTTCGTCGATGGACCTGAAGAGTGGTTACTGGCAGATTGAAGTTGACGAACGTGACCGGGAGAAAACTGCATTCGTCACTCCCGACGGACTGTACGAATTCAAAGTGATGCCGTTCGGACTTTGTAGAGCACCAGCCACCTTCCAGCGCGTCATGGACACCGTGCTGGCAGGTCTGAAATGGCAGAGCTGCCTCGTCTACCTGGACGATGTCGTGGTATTCTCACGAGATTTTGACGAACACCTCAGACGACTTCGAGCCGTGCTTCAAGCCATCAAGACCGCCGGCCTGTCCCTTAAGCCAACAAAGTGTCGGTTCGCCTATGGGGAACTAAAGTTCCTTGGCTACGTCGTGAACAACGAAGGTGTTCTACCTGACCCCAAGAAGACCAGCGCCGTAGCTTCATTTACGCCGCCGTCCGACAAGAAGGCCGTGAGAAGATTTCTCGGACTCTGTGCCTACTACAGGCGCTTTGTTCGAGACTTCGCGAAGCTGTCCGCACCGCTGACACACCTCACAAAGGACGCCATACAGTTCGAGTGGACAGAAGAGCACCAGAGATAATTCGACGAGCTCAAACGAAGACTCCAGACGCAGCCGATTCTTGGCCACTACGACCAGTTTTCTGAAACCGAGATCCACACCGACGCCAGTAACACCGGACTGGGTGCGGTACTAGTCCAAATGCAGGACGGCGCAGAGCGAGTCATCGCATACGCAAGTCGGACGCTGTCTAACGCGGAGAGGAACTATTCAACTACTGAAAAGGAGTGCCTCGCTGTCGTCTGGGCAATAACAAAGTTTCGCCCATATTTGTATGGAAGTCCTTTTCGCGTGGTCACAGACCACCACTCGCTCTGCTGGCTGGCGAATCTGAAGGACCCTTCCGGACGCCTCGCCCGGTGGAGCCTACGACTGCAGGAGTTCGACATGACCGTGGTGTACAAGTCCGGCCGGAAGCACAATGACGCCGACTGCCTGTCAAGGGCTCCAGTCAAGGCCGCTCCTGCCTGCACCAAAGAGGACGACGATAAGTGTTTCCTCGGCGCTCTGGATGTCAGCGACATGGCAGCACTCCAACGAGACGACCCTGAGCTGCGAGCCCTCATCGAGCACCTAGAGGGACAAGGAAGCGCCGTTCCCCGCGGTTTTGTACGAAAACTGCCAACCTTCTCCCTCCGACGAGGTGTGCTCTACAAGGAGAACTTCAGCGACAACAACACTGCATGGCTTTTGGTGGTCCCTTCCAGTCTTCGAGAAGAAATTTTTCAAGCCTGCCACGATGACCCGACAGCGGGACACCTTGGCTACAGCAGAACTCTTCCCAGGATACGCGAAAAATACTACTGGACCAAGCTTGCGAAGATAGTGCACCACTACACCCGATCTTGCCACGAGTGTCAACGACGAAAAAAAAACACCGACGAGACCGGCAGGACTTCTTCAGCCTATTGCGCCACCATCTGCCCCATTCCAGCAAATCGGAATGGACTTACTTGGCCCATTCCCACCCTCGACGCAAGGAAACCGATGGATAATCGTCGCAACCGATTATCTGACACGGTAAGCCGAGACCAAAGCGCTTCCATCAGGTACGGCTGTTGAAGTCGCCAAGTTTTTCATCGAGTCCATTGTCCTCCGGCACGGCGCCCCCGAAGTCTTGATCTCAGACCGTGGATTCTCGTTCATGGCCCAGCTGACACAGGAAGTCCTTCGTCTCGACTCAGTCACACCAGCCATCGTCGCACCACGGCGTACCACCCGCAGACCAACGGGCTGACGGAAAAAACTAAACAAGACCATCGACGACATGATCTCCATGTACTTCAACGTGTAGCACAAGGCTACGTCAACGTGGAGCACAAGGCATAGGACGAGGTGTTGCCGTACATCACATTTGCCTACAACACGGTGGTGCAAGAGACCACAGGATTCACAGCTTTCCAGCTGGTACATTGTCGGAAGGTAATGACCATGCTGGACGCGATGCTGCCCCATGAGCCAGCTGACAATGAAAGAGACGACGCCCAGGTGGTTGCTCAACGGGCCGAAGAAGTCCGCCAGCTCGCCCGACTCCTGATCCAAGACCAGCAACGCGTCGACGCGGGCCGCTGCAACCTTCGTCGTCGGGACGTCCACTTTCAGCCCGGAGACAGGGTGTGGGTGTGGACACCGATCCACCGCCGTGGTCTCAGCGAAAAACTCTTGAAGCGCTACTTCCGACCCTACAGAGTGCTTCGTCGACTCGGGGGTCTGAACTACGACGTGATGCCCGACGGAACACGGACTTCATCATGCCGCCCTCCACGACCAGAAGTCGTCCACGTCGTGCGCATGAAGCCATACTACGCTCGATAGGACTGTGGACCTTATCTGTTCTAAATGACTCTTTAGCTTACCGTTCTTTTTGTTTGATTTGTTTTGTTCTGCATCTGGGCGATGCACTTTTTAAAGGGGGGAGTAATGCCGCGCGCGCAGCTTGCCAACTAGGCAGCGCGCGCGTGGCCAAACGGTTATCGCGCTTGTCTCCCACGCGTAAAGCCAGGGTTCGATTCCTGGCCGCGGCTACACATTTTTGCTGACACTGTAATGTGACGTTCTGGTAGATTCGAGAACCGTCTTGCTGATTCGAAGTTAGAATGTTCTAGGCACCGAACCTTCTACGCCGATTGCTCCAGAAGCCCACGCGTGTACAAAAGCGGCTCCGCGTGGCAAGCTGAGCAGTCTCGCCTCAGCGTTCGACTCTGCTCTACGCCGACTTCGACGCCCGCGACGCTCTGTTATTATTTTCTGTACCCTTTTCATTTTTGGCACAAGTTCGCCACATTAAACGTTTTTTTCTTCCTGCTTATTTATTGTTCTTTTGGTCCCCACCCGTGACAATAATGTGTACTAACAGAGTCTGTAAAAGCGTGATGCAATATTTGTGTGGCTTTTAAGTTATAAAGCGAGAAACATGGCCAAATTGACGCTGACGCGGTTGCCATAAATGGGGCATTCACATATCCGTCCTTCACGATTTCATTATTATTAAAAAGGGTAAAAATGGTTCGGGGTGGTCAGGAAAAGACGAATTGACAGCACAGAGGTGGACGGTAGTTTTGAAGAAAAAATTCCTACTACATTTTCGTACAACCGACCCGAAAATGCCCATTGGCCGGAGAGATCGAGGTGCGCCACCCTTTAACATGCTTCGCGGTACCTGTTTCAACCGCCGGCGTATAGCGTTTCCAACTACGCGACGTAAAGGACGCAACCGGAGCGACTTTGCAAGCAGGTCAGCCTACAACTATGGCGGTAACATGATATAGGAGGTAGGGCGCGGCAGAACCTGTAACCTGCGCCGCCTGTGAGCGCCAATAGATCCGCCGCAGTGGAGGGCCGCACAACGCGTAAGAAAACAAAAGATATTTAAAAGCAAAAAAATTCCGATTGCCTGAGATTGTTTCTATTTGGCGTTTTCAGATAGGATCGAACGACCATGTCCGGTCGACATTTTTTTTTTTTTTATTGTTAGCAAAGATATATGTTGTATTTGTTGTGGAAGCGCAAAAACATATTCAAACTTTTTCTGCGGAAAATAAAATTTCTTATGAGGAAAAAAAAATCACAAATTCGCTGTCGGTATACGCTCTCGTTTTTGCGACTTTCGTGAAACCGTCTTTTTGGATATTTATTAAAGAAAAACTGTTGTCGTCTTAGGTGTAATATTTTTTTTGTGCAGAGACTCTACATAAAATAAAAGGAGGCAAACATGCATTAACGATTACGAAGCAATTTAGAGCTTTATGAATCCGGATCTTAAAGGACTGGAAATTCAAATTTCTTAAATGATTTGAACGCGTCTCTTCTATATTTGCATAATTTGTCACTGAAATTGAAATCGATAACCTTTCTAAAATAAATAAACTAAAATTTAGACAGGTTACCGATTTTGCAATAATTGGAAAATCAGTTTAAAATGAAGGCCATCGCAATTGTCGTCTACTTTCCACAGATCAAGGCTCATAATCTGTCCCATCAGGCCCTTCAAAAATGCTTTGCGATATTTGTTTTTTACTTTTATTTCACAGGGTTTTAAATATACCGAATTGACGTAACGGGAGTGGAAAACGATAGGACGTTGCAAATTTCAAACAAGGGCAAGCAAGGGGTCGAAAAATGTAGGAAGTCTGTGAAGAAAAAGCACTGTGACAGGAATTCGTGAAAAATTAGAATTCATACAAATGAGTACACGTGACTTGGAAGCACAAGTCAACAATTTAAATACAGATTTTTCGGATCAGTGAATTTCGGAGCCTACCCTTCGTGGGGAGGCTGGGCTGCTGACGTTTAAATAGTGATAAGAAAGAACACATGTTTAAAGTGGTACAATTGAAACTAGTTTAATTGATCAAGATCCTGTGCGCACATTCGGAGCTTGTCGCGTGATTTCTTTCTACCGGACGCTGACCTGAGTTTGGTCACGGCGCTCTCCTGGCACTCCTAAAAGGAACATTTTTTTCCCGGTTTGCCTGTAGCGATCACTGTTCCTTTCTTCTCAGTGGCACCGCAAGCTCGCGAACTCGATCTGCTTTTTGCAGCCATAGGAGACCTTACTTTTAAAAATATATATTTTCTGCGGCTACTGTTCTTGTCCAAAACAGGTGTGGTTGCGAAGTGTCGGACCGCGTACACTGCCACAAGTGACAGAACTGAATTCCACGCACAATGGAAACAGAGTCCCAGTCCTTTGCTTTCATGTCCCTGGACGCTTTGACGTCAGCTTTCGGGAGGTGGATTGGTTTCACGTTCGGCAGTTTAGTGTTCAGTGGGGCAACCATATCGGACGCCGACTTGATCACCGACTTGGTGGGTCGTCGGAGGCTGTACAACGTTGTCTGGTGCTTGACACGACCCCCGATTCAATCACAGGCACTCTTGCCTTGTCAAGCTGCGAAAAGATACACCTCGCTGACGTGTATTTGTGGCTCTGCAGCTCGTGTAGTTGGTACTTGTTCTTAAAGTAGCTTGTTGGCCATCACTTACGTAGGTCACATGGGCATACCCAAATTGGATTTCACGATTATCCAAACTGTTGTCCTATAAATTAAGTTACAGACAATCTCATTCAATCGCAAATATTTGGCTTTTTTATGTATCTTTATTTTCTTCGCGTTGTGCGGCCTTCCTACGGCTGGTGAATCTATTGGCGCTAACAGGCGGTGCAGGTTCAGGTTCTGCCGCGCCCTACTTCCTATATCATGTTACCACCAAGGTTGTAGGCTGATCTGTTTGCAAAGTCGTTCCGGTTGCTTCCTTTACGTCGCGTAGACGGAGACGCTATACTCTGTCTGTTGAAACAGGCACCGCGAAGCATCTTACAGGGTGGCACACCTCGATCGCTCCGGCCCATGGGCATTTTTGGGTCGGTTGTACGAAAATGTATTAGGAATTTATCCTTCAAAACTACCGTCCACCTCTGTGCTGTCAATTTGTCTTTTCCTGACCACCATGTGGCATTTTTACACGTTTCAATAATAACGAAATTGTAAAGAAAGTGTATGTGCACGCCCCATTTATGGCAACCGCGTCAGCGTCAATTTGGCCATGTTTCTCACTTTATAACTTAAACGACACACAAATATTCATCATGTTTTTACAGACTCTGTTAGCGCACATTATAAACGTTAATTTTAGAGAGTTTAAAGAAAAATTAAAGATGGCCTTTTTTTAAAGATTTTCAAATTAACGCAATTTTAGTTAAATGCCCCTGTGTGAGCAATTCTTATAAATTTCTCCAGCTAACCAGGACAACAATATTTTACGCAAAGATGAACTATATACACGGGCAACACACTGGCAACGTGTGAAGACCTTAGCTTTTATAGGATACGGATAAAAATATTCTTTAATCCAGAGTGTTATTGCGCAATGTGCCGTGTTTGCGATTTTTTTTTATCAAAATAACTACCATAATACTCGGTGATTAATACTTTTTGTCAATCCTTCTTATGCCTAACTTGTCAGTGAATATTTCAAGACTCGTAGCCAGAACAGTTTTTTGGGGGAAGCCGCCCGAAATGTAAACATCGCGCGATACGCAAAACGCGCAAAAGAGTGAGAGGGTGCTTACAAAGTTATTTCGCAAAGACAAAACTTTTTTTTCCGGAAACAAGGATTGGTTCTATACTTCTGGGCATAAAGCCAGCAAATTTTTTTTTCATCAAAATTAAAAATGGTCACCGGACATGGTTCTTCGATCTTATCTGAAAACGCCCGTAAGTGATTTTCTGACAATTTAAATGAGAAAATGGAGCCCATTTTCGACCGTTTTCGGTTTCTGGTGCCATAGAGCCCCATGTATTCACTAACTCCGTCGGCCGCCATTTTCCCATTGATATCCTCAGAAAATCATTTATAACTTTTGATTAAGTTATCGTATCGGGCTGAAACCTTGGCATCTGGTTGTGACCTCTAGTTCTACGTATGGGCGGAGAATGAGCGTTCGGCGATGCCTAGTTTATTTTTGCGGTAAAAAGGAACGTGTAAATTTTTTTTTTTGTGACACCCTGTATTTTGTCCCCCGAAATTGATTGACGAATAGCCAATTTGTCACAAAAGAGTGTATCACATATTCATTAAATAAACAATTACTCGTTAACATCAGTATCTTTCATCTGCGAAGAAGATTCTTATTTTCTTCGTTACAATATAGTATATTATCGGTATATTTATGGAGATTAACTAGCAATAACAATGGGAGGAGGTAATACAGCGTGGTAGATGAAACATATTGAACATACCTTTGTCACTATAGACATAGATAGGTCAAGATCCCATCAAGATCCCATCATTTCTTGAACAATTTGTGTTATATTGATATTCGCCTATATACCTTAAGAGCACAGCATCTTGTGTTTTCGATTTAACAGTCATAAGTGAGTTTAGAGCACGAACTGCCGACTCGTTTTGTAGTGATTACACAAACAAAAGAAGGAAAAAATGAACAGGCTGCCTGACGCGAGGATGGTAAAAAAAAGCATCGCACATAAGAGGAGATCGAACAACCATGTCCGGTGACCATTTTTAATTTTGAGAAAAAATATTTTGTTGAATAATAAGAAGAATAAAAGCAATCCTTGTATACAAACAAATATATTTGCAAAACAAAAATTGTAAGCGCCCCTTAAGTCACGTGCGCGTTTTGCGTATCGCGCGATGTTGGCATTTCGCGCGGCTTCCACCCCAAAAACCTGTCCTGGCTTCGGATCTAGAAGTGTATACTGACAAATTAGGCGCAGGAAGAATTGACAAAAAGTAATAATCACCGAGCATTAGGGTCGTTATTTTGATAAACAAAATCACAAACACGGCACATTGCGCAATAACGCTCTGATTCAAAGATTTCTTTGTTTCCGTGAATGTACATAAAAGCTAAGGTCCTCCAACTTTGCCAGTGTGTTGCCGTGTATATCGTTTATCTCTGCATGAAATACCGTTTTCCTGGTTAGCGGGAGCAATTTACAGGAATCGCCCACACAGCGTCATTTAACTAAATGCATTATTTTGAAAATCATTTTTTAGAAAAGGTCATCTTTAATATTCTTTAAACTCTCCAAATTAACGTTTATAATATGTACTAACTGAACCTGCAAAAATACAACGCAATATTTATGTGCCTTTGAAGTTATAAATCGAGAAACATGGCCAAATTGACGCTAACGCGGTTGCCATTGTTAAGGCGTGCACATAACCTTGCTTGACAATTTTATTATTAAAAAAAATGAAAATGCTACTAGGCGGTCAGGAAAAAAACAAACTGACCTCACTGAGGTGTACACTAGTTTAGAGGGAAATATTTCTAATACATTTTCGAACAACCGACCTAAAATGTTCATGGGCCGGAGTGATCGAGGTGCGCCACCCTGTAAAATGCTTCCCGGTGCCTGTTTCAACAGCCGGCGTGTAGCGTCTTCGTCTGCGCGACGTAAAGAAGCAACCGGAGTGACTTTGCAAACAGATCAGCCTACAACCTGGGCGGTAACATGATATTGGAGGTAAGACGCGGCAGAACCTGAACCTGCGCCGCCTGTTAGCGCCAATAGATCCGCCGCCACTGAGTGCCGCACAACGCGTAAAAAATAAAGATACTTAAAAAATTTAATTGACTGAAATTCTTTGTATTGGGCGTTTTCAGATAGGATCAAACGACCATATCCGGTCTATATTTTTTTTAATTTTACCAAACGATACATTTTACTTGTTGTGCAACCGCAAAAATATATTTGAACTTTTTTTGCGGAAAATAAAATTTCTCTTGTGGAAAGAACAAAAATCACAAACTTCGCTGTTGGTATACGCGCACGTTTCTGGGACTTGCGTAAAACCGTTCCTTTGGATATTTATAAAAGAAAAACTGTTGTGGCCTTAAATTTACTATTTTTTTGTGCAGAAAATACATAAAATAAAATTAGGTAAATATGTATTATCTATTACAAAGCAATTCTGACCTTTATATTTCCGAATCCTAAAATACTGGAAATTCAATTTTTTTAAAGATGATTTGGACGCGTTTGTTCATTATTCGCATAAATTGTCATTGTAATTGAACGCAATAACCCTTCTAAAAATACACTGAAATTTAGACAGGTTACCGATTTTGCAGTAATTGTAAAGACAGCTTAAACTGAAGGCCATCTTAATTTTTCTTCGACTTTTTACAGACCAAGCCTCATATTCTGTCCTATCAGGCCCTTCACAAATGCTTTGCAGTATTTCTATTTTAGTTTTTTTTTTTTTTCACATGGTTAAATATTTAGGATTGCCTTAACGGGACAAGAGAAGGATAAGATATTGCGGATTTCAAGCAGGGGAAAGAACGGGGCCAATTATGTAGGAAGTCTTTGAAGAAAAAGCACTGTAACAGGAGTTTGTGACAAATAAGAATTCTTACAAAAGATAACTGGTGAGGTTCAAGAACAAGTTAACAATTTAAATACAGATTTCTCGGATCAGTGAACTTCGGATCCTGTCATTCGTAGGGAGGCTGGGTTGCTGACGGCCAGGTTTAAATACTGATAAGAAAGAACAGATGTGTAAAGTGATACAATTGAAATGAGTTTAATGGATCAAGATCCTGTGCGCACATTCGGCGATTGTCGCGTCTACTTTTTTTGCCGGACGCTGACCTGAGTCGGTCACGGCGCTCTCCCGGCACTCCGAGGAGGAACCTTTTTTCCCCATTTTGGCTGTAGCCATCACTGTTCCTTTCATCTCAGTGGAACCACAAACTCGCGACCTGGATCTGCTTTTCGCCAGCTATAGGAGACTTTACTTTCAAAGATGTATATTATCTGCCCCTACTCTTCTTGCTAAAACAGCTGTGGTTGCGCAGTTTCCGACCGCTTACACTGCCACAAGTCACAGGACCGAATTCCACGCACAACAAAAACAGAGCGACAGTCCTTTGCTTTCATGTCCCTGGACGCTTTGACGTCAGCTTTCGGGAGGTGGATTGGTTTCCCGTTCGGCAGCTTAGTGTTCAGTGGGGCAACCATATCTGACGCCGACAAGATCACCAACGTGGTGGGCCGTCGGAGGTTGTAAAACTTTGCCTAACGCTTGACGCGGCCCCCGATTCTATCGCAGGCACTCTTGCCATGTCCAGTTGCGGAAAAAAATACACTTCGCTGACGAGTACTTGTTGCTCCAAAGCTCGTGTAGTTGGCACTTGTTCTGAAACTGGCTTGCAGCATCATTACCGACGTGCGAATGAGCATACCCAAATCTGATTTCAGGATTCTCCAAACCGTTGTCACAAAAGTTAAGTTACGAAAAATCTCATTCAATCGCTATTCTTTTTTTTAGTATCTTCATTCTTTTTATTATCTCTTTGTTGCGTTGTGTGGTCCTTCACGACGCCGGATCTATGGCGCTGACAGGCGGCGCAGGTTCAGGTCCTGCCTAGCACTTTGCTCCAGTCAGATATCACCGGCGCGGGCGCTGGTGTTTGAACCTCTGGCGGCGGCGTGTGGACGGCGCAGTGGTCAACGTATCGGCGGCCGTGCCACGGAAGGGGTAGAGAAGGGGGGGGGGGGGAGGGGTAAATTAGAAAGTAGGGGGGGGGGAGAGCGAAAGGAGAAGTGTGAATTTAGAAAATAAAATGCAAATCCGTTGAAGCAGGCATACATTTTCTTAGTCGAACACGTCAATGGAAAAATTCTTCCATGTATGCGAAAGAACGTCAACGGCGACATCGACCCTTGGGACTACTGTCTCCAGGCAACCACCTTTCGATTGAACCAGCAGCTGGACGCCGGACTTCAGACATCACCGTTCGAGCTTCTGTTAAACTTTGTTGTGCGTCGACGAGTGGATAATGAATTGTCCCGGCTTCCCGACGGGGTCGGCGACGTCCAAGCGACACTGCGAACCGCAAGACCGCGAACCGCGCAAACGCAAACCTCGCTGACTACCTTCACGGCATGAAGCGTTTATACGATGCAAAACATGGAACAGCTCCATACTGCGTCGCGACAGGGTATGGTACGCGAACGGCCTTCGCACCTCAGAACTTGGCCAGGTTTTCCACGGACCGTACGTTGTCATATTAGTCATCACCAACGTGGACAAGGAAACCTACACCATTTCCGGGTTTATCGTGCAAGGCACACCGGATCGCCGCCAAGCTATCTCACAACAGTTCAAGCTTTTTCACGAACAACCGCCCAGCGGTTGACACCGATTTCGCCGCTACGCAACCGACCTGCCTTGCACCGCGGCAGATCCTCCGATTACATGCACATCATGCCGCCGCCGCCCTTCACGATGGCTAGACACATAATCGAGGAATCACAAAAACATAAACCACATTTGCGGGTACGCAAAGATTTCGAGCTCGGGAGTGTGAGCGAATATGTTGGCGGCGAAGACCCGTAAGGACAGCCTCCTCGCCTCGACGAGATGGTGTGGAGCCCAACCAGCTCGACTTCGACCCCCGTTGCCGGCATCCCAGCGTGGGAATGGGAAAGGAGGACCCCTAGAAACACGAGCGACAGGAGCGAAAACGAGCGCGAATATAGCTTTCTTGTATCAAAATATTTCTCATTTTCAGTAACTCGTTTTACAGTCTACAATACCGTTCATTCCGCTCTACCACTTTACTTCTACTTTAAAGAAAGGGTAAAAACACAGGCGAGCTGGGGAAGAACTTTCATAGTAACCGGAGACACGGAACGAAAAAAAAAACGAACAAAACAACAAGTCTCAAACACAGCGTCTATTTTATTTGAACAACGAACGCTCTTATGTATACGTCAAAACCCTCATTACCAAAAAAGAAACACTTGTTCTCCACTAGGTGACAGAAAACCGGACACTCAGACAGATTCAATTCAATCACGGTGCCCCCTTCCTTTCACACCAACCAGCCACTTTGACGACCTCGCTTGAGGGCACGATATGCGGTAACAGGCAACTCGAGCACAACTCTTACTATTCTTAGAAGACGCACAAAACCACCCATTTAAAAATTCCCATTTCATCCATTGAGAATTCCTATTTGTTTTACCTGAATCCAATTGGTTTTAGGGGGTTCTTACTGGAAGTACACTGACCAATCGGTCTCACCAATTGGAATTATGTTTCGAGTTGGAACCTGAATGATTTCCAAATGGTTCCCATTAATTCCCGTTGGTTCCTCTTGGCAGTGACCAACTGGTTGTCCAAAAACCCATTGGTTAGCACTGCGAAAATTCCCATTGAACTTAATGGGAATTCTCAACAGGGAACACCATACAGACAGAGAAAACGCTACATATAACTATCCAGTGAAGGAGGGTGTGCTTACACAATTTCCAGAGGTCGAAATATTCATGGTCGCCCTCAGAACTCTCCTGCTATTTTCTTTTTCTTTGTGCGAAACTCGGGTATCGCCCCACTCAGGCTGACAGTCATTACAGTCTACAACATGTTTAGCGATTTCCGAGTACTGAGCCTTATCTTCTACTAGCCTTTTATGTTCCAACTGGAGTATGCTAGTATCATATGGGTTCCTTATCAGGATTATCTAAAGACTAAGTTAGAGAGCATTCAAAACAAGGCGCGCGTTTTATTTTCCATAACTATTCTCCTTACATGAGCGTTTAGGCACTGAAACGAACAGCATATTTACCTCTAATAGAAACCAGGCGTGTAGTGTCCCGTCTCACGTTCCTTCACGACATGTATTACTCTAATGTTTCTCTCAAAGAACGTTTATTACTTACAGGCCATCCCATTTTTGATAGACATGATCATGCTCACAAACTTCGCCCATCTCATTGTAGTATTAGCGAATCTCGCAACTCCCCGCTACAGCTTGCCATTTTAAATGGGACTCTTTCATATAGAGCAAATTTCAATACTTTATGTGACATATTATTCCACATTATCCCGGAATGAACCTCGTGTGCGAATTATTTTGTGTTTGCTCTTTGTTCAAAGAACTTATTTTCTCCGGCTTATTGTTATAAATATTCGTGGCATACTTCTGCTTATTTCCTACGACTTCTGTATCATACGTATTATTTAAGATTGTATTGTCTTCACCTTTGCAACACCCCACTCATACAATCCCCGAAAAGGCGCTTTGAGGTATATTAAATAAATAAATAAATAAATGAGAGCCTTTCATTTAAACAATCATCAGTTTGTCTAACATGAGACAACCCACACCGCAAAGAAATATTGTACACCACTCCTACATGACAAGTTACATCTGAATTTTTATGTTTTTTTCTGACACCCCTGCGGACCACCAGAAGGGGTTAATGATTCTAATTTCTTCTGAGCTTTGAAAACTAAATATACACCGAACCTCTTTGCCACTGATATGAAGTTATGAGAGATTCCATGGTGGTAAGGACCACACACGACATTCTTCACAACTGGTCAAACCTTGAGCACAACTCTAACAATTACACCCTGTTGATGGCCCGCTTCCAAAAGTCTAATATTTTGCAACGCAACTGCCTCTCCAACCCACTGCATACAGGCTTTTTTACAGGCGTTATTCATCACAGACGTAATTACCTCCCTTTTAACTATTTTCAAGTGACAACTGTCAGCGGCCAACAGAGGCGTTTCTGATTTTTTGTCGTACTCCAGAACAGGCCTTTTTCCCTGGTGCAACAGGAGATCTACCGAATGTTGCCCTGAATGGTTTTTTCCTCCGTTAACGTCAAATCCTGGGATTTGTCTACTATACATTTCTTTACCGTCTCTACCAACCCATCCTCGATAGCACAAATCAAAATGTCATCTACATAGCGACGGACAACGGCAGCTCCACTCGGCAAGGACTGCACAACCGTGACATGAACATCCATCGCGTTTAAAAAAATAAAAATCTCGGACAACAGTGGAGCAACTGACAATCCGATACACACTCCGTCTTTTAATGCGAAAGTATTACCTGTCCCATGGAGCGCGCTGACGTCATCAGTTTGAAGCGAAAAAACAGCACCCAGTTTCCCCGATTTCAAAGGAGCGAAGTAAAGGCGACGGAATTCGCTATCGGTTCCATTGGCCGCTGCACTTGTCAGTTTCCACGACCGCTCACCCCATGGCGCTGCGTGTCCAGTAGCGCGCCGTTAACACGGAGCGTCCAAGGTCAGCGTGCCCAGGGGACCACGCGCGCAGACCAGCGACGAAATGTACGCAGCAGACGAAAAAGAAAGCGGACGAGCGGCTTGCGTGCTTTTGCATTAGCAATTCATCAGAAGTGCTTAGGTGTACCTCGAGATTTTTTGAATAAAATGAGAACCATCAAAGTCTGCAACAGTGGACTATAAATAAAACTACAGAATGCAAAAAAAAACATTTCTCTTCATCAATCCCAGGGGCAGACTGAAAGTTCACTAGATTAATCGCAGGCCACCTCCTGACACTTATTAACTGTTCCGACTTATCCATAGAGTAGTATAAGTCCTTGATGTATAAAGCTGTGACATCACACCTCCTAGCATGCCGCGGATTCAATATTTCAATCAATTTCTCAGAGTTTTTTAGTCACAATGTACAGGATAACAACCCACAACACCTTCTGCCAAGCTTAATTTTCGCTCACAACCGCTCTAACAATTACAGCAGGATGTAATTGTTAGAGTTGTGCTCAAGCTGTTAGAAAGGTTTAAACCGGCTCCTCTGGAAAATTCGGTTGTGAAGAATGTTGTGTGTGTCGTTTACTACCATGGAATCTCTCACTAATTTATATCAGTGGCAAATAGGTTCTGTGTAAATTTAGCCTCCGAGCTCAGTACAAATTAGAAAAATTAACGCTCTTTTTGGGTGGCCCATAGGGGTGACAGAAGAAAAAAATAAGAGAAACCGAGATCTAACTTGTAAGGTAGGAGTGGTGTACGACATTTCGTTGCGGTATAGGTTGTCCTATGTTGGGCACACTGGTCGTGGATTGAATTAAACGCTGATGGGACATAAAATGGTAGTAGAAGATAAGGCTCAGTACTCGGAAATCGCTAAACATATTGTAGACTGTAATGACTGTCATCCTGAATGAGGGGGATACCCGGGTTTTGCACAAAGAGAGAGAAAATGGTAGAAGGGTACCGAGGGAGACAATGGGTATTTCGACCTCTGTCAACTGTGTAAGCACACCTCACACCGTCTTTATCATTGGACAGTGATATGAAGCGTTTTTTGTGTGTCAAGTCTTGTTTTGTTGGTTTTCTAGGAATAGTAAGGGTTGTGCTGGAGAAGCTTGTTATCGCATGGGGCTGGTCAGGGTCGCTGGTTGGTGTGAAATGATCACCATGAATCCTTTTGGGTCTTGACGTATGCATAAGAGCTTTCGTGTTCAAATAAACTAGAAGCTGTGTTTGAGAATGGTAGTTATTTTGTCCGTTTTTTGTGGTTTCGTGTCTCCAGTTATTATGGACTTTCCCCATTTATTGATATATTTACATGAGTAAAAATGAACGGGAAAAACGTACGGAAACACCGATATATTTACTTATGCATGGTGTAGTAGGTCAGACACATACAGAAGAAGAACAAATAGTGCCAATACTACGCATACATCAAACGCTCCCTTCCACCCTCTCCCTCCAAAAAAAATTAAATAAAATAAAAAAATCTGCGCCGCTGACGGCGCGCCGCATTTATTGCGCGGCGGCGGCGGTGGCGGCGGCGGCGGCGGCGTCGGCAGCGGCGGATTGTGCTGGCTCTGGGGATTTCGGCGGCGGCGCACAGCGGCTAGAGCAAAATAGAGTGCCTCAATGAGGCGCAGCGGCCAACAACATTGAGGCACTCTAGAGCAAAACATGCTGCGGCGGCAGCGCGGCGAGGCGCAGCGGCGCACAGGTCTTGTTCTGCCGCGCCCTTCCTCCCATACCATGTAACTGCGAAGGCTGTAGGCTGATCTGTTTGCAAAGTCGCTCCGGTTGCTTCCTTTACGTCGCGCAGACGGAGACGCTACACGCCGGCTGTTGAAACAGGCATCGCGAAGCATGTTACAGGGTGGCGCCTGTCAATCACTCCGGCCCGTGGGCATTTTTGGGTCGGTTGTACGAAAATGTATTAGGAATATTCCCCTCAAAACTACCGTCCACATCTCTGCTGTCAGTTTGTCTTTTCCTGTCCACCCCGTAGCCTTTGTTTTATTTTTTATAATAAAATTGTCAATAAATGGCATGTGCTCGCCCCTTTATGGAAACCACGTTGCGTCAATTTGGCAATATTTCTCGATTATAACTTCAAAGCCACAATTATATTTCATTATGTTTTTGTGGATTCTGTTAGCACTAATTAGAAGCGTTAGTTCGGAGAGTTTAAAGAATATTGAAGGTAACTTGTTTTTTTCTTTGAATGATTTTCAAAATAACGCACATTTAGTTAAATACCCCAGTCAACTTTCCGGGGGGGGAGGGGGCCGGTCAGGATGGCGACGACCGATGATGATGTTCGCCCGATGGAAGTCCCCCGGGAAGTCGAATAAGAAAAAAAAAACTAAAAGTTGTTCGATCCCGCTGGACACATTACGACGTTGGTAGGTTTATAATGGCCGGTGTGGCCACGTTTATTTTAAAACAAAACGACAAGTCAACGGTAATATACAAAACTTCCAAAATTAAAACCCATACTTTAGTCCCCAGTCTCAAGAGCCGAATTCCCCTGAGAATCCTCCCGGCACCCCTTTTGTAGACTCGTAGGGGCCTCCTTTCCCTCCAGAGACGGACCAATCCCTTCAAATTTCACCACTCCCACGTGGTACACTGTCGCCCAATGGTCGGCGAGCTGTCAGCCAGACGCCCCAACCGCCAAATCCAAATTCTTTCTAGAATCGGTCTCTGCAATTTTCCTAGTCTAGCTGGCGCCAACAGCTAAATTATTACCTCGCGCAAAAAGCGACAATTTCACACAAAGCGGCAAAACCCTCTACACACAGGCACACTCGGTTAGCATCCACAAGCATCCCCAAGAACGGGCCGTCCCGGGTCCGTCCGAGCAGACTCCCGAAACCTGAGACGTTTCCTAACGACCGCGGGGGACCCGCTTCGTCCGCTCGGCCGCTCTGCCCCCGGAAACGCTCCCTCCAAAATGCCGATACCAGCCTAGAAAGCTAAAAAAAACAATGCCGACGCAACTGTAGAAAGATAGACTTTTCTAAAACAAATCTTACTTATTTCAAACAAAATCCTTCGTTACTTAACACCTCCCCACCAAGAATGTTGCAAGTACACTTGCTGTTCGCGCAACATCTGTCCCCCTTTCCGAGACAGTCGCGTAGCATACAAAAATAAAAACAACAACAAAGGAGCTATAACGCTCGCAAAAAGACCTGTCGGGCAACAGAGAAAACAGACAAAACAAACAAACAAACCCAGCCCGGTGAGACCCAAACCCGTACGTTCCAGATTCCACCATGACCAGTATTTACATAAAGTAAACTGTAGACGCAGGCAACCGAATCCGAGACCGCTAACAGAGAAAAAAAAATTACAAATCTACTGTTCCTTTACAACACAGAAAAGTTAGAATTCGCTTTACTCGCTGCGGTCGAGCCTCGACAAGGCATCTGCGCAAGTATTCAGAGACCCTTTGATGTGGGATATTTCAACATCATATTTCTGTAACGCCAGAGTCCACCTCGTCAGACGAGCACTCGAGGGGGCCGAGCAAGTCAAGTAGGTTAGCGGGTTATGGTCTGTCCTCACCTTTACCTTTGAACCGAACAGCCACGTGTCCAAACGTCCCAATGCCCACACGATAGCGAACGCTTCTCTCTCGACAGCTGACCATTTCGACTGTGCGGCAGTAAGCTTCTTGCTCAAAAACGCTATTGGTTTTTCTCCTTCCTGCGACTCCTGGGAGAGGCATGCCCCCACGGCATGTTCGGATGCGTCGGTCGTGAGGACAAACTCCTTGCTCATGTCCGGGGCGGCCAGAGTCGGCACAGTAGCCAGCGTTTCCTTTACCGAGTTAAATGCCTGTTCTGCTTCTGTGCTCCACGGTATCGCGTTGGGAACCCGGCGGTTCGTGAGGTCAGTCAATGGGCGCACCACTTCCGAATACCCTGGGACGTATTCTCGATAATAGTTGAATAAGCCCAGGACACTTCTTAGTTCCCTCTTTGCCTTAGGCGCCTTAAGTGCTGCGATAGCGCTCATCCTCTCCGGGTCTGGAGCATGTGACGATGATCCCACCACGTGGCCGAGATACTTCACCTTCGGTTGTGCGAACCTACATTTTGTCGGGTTTACAGTCAGCCCCACAACCTGAACCGTCTCCAGAACCTTCTGGAGATGTTCCAGGTGCTCCTCCCAAGTCTCCGAATATACCGCCACGTCATCAATGTACGCAGAAGCGTACCCCTGGTGTTCTTTTAGTACCTCATTCATGACGCGTTGAAATGTCGCAGCGGAATTTTTGAGCCCGTACGGCATCACTTTCCACGCGTACAGCCCGCGCGGAGTCGCAAAGGCTGTGTACCTCTGCGAGTCCTCGTCTACCGGTACCTGCCAATAGCCTCGCGTCATGTCTAACACCGATATGTATCTGGCTTTTGCCACGTCGTAAAGCAGTTCTGTGACATTCCCCATCGGAAAGCTGTCTGCCTCTGATACTGCGTTCAAACGTCTGTAGTCTATGCACATTCGGATCGACCCGTCTTTCTTGGCGACACACACGACGGGGTGCGCGAAGCTGCTGTCCACAGGATAGATAAAGTCCCACTCGAGCAGCTGTGCTACCTGATCTTCGACCGCTTTTCTGAGAGCGATCGGCACCCTGTACGGATATGACTTCGCGGGTATCGCCTCGGCAATCAGCGTGATCCTATGTACCCCTACCGCACTTCTCCCTGGTTTTTCAGAGAATACTTCCCTGAACTTCCTCAGCAATGTCGTAAGTTCCACCCGCTGGTCCGCACTAAGATGTGGCGAGTCATGGGTGATCTCCTCGATGGTCGCGTGATGCGCATTGTTTGCCGGAACGCTCTCTACATCTCCGAATTCTTCGTCGGATTCAAAGATAACCCCAACATTCTGTGCCCGTGCGACATACCTGCGCAACTTGTTAGCGTGTACCCACCTGTCACCCCTCTCCGGACAGTCAACGATGTAACTGTCCGCGCGTTTTCGCTCCTTGATCACTGCGGGCCCCGACCATTTCGGCTGGAGTTTACCGGAGAGCCCCGTCTCGAGAACAAGAACCCTCTCGCCCACCGTGAACTCTTTCGGACGTGCCCTCAGATTATACCGCTGGGCATATGCCTGTTGTTTCGCCTTAGCATGCTCGTCAACAACGCGGGCTGAGTCTACCATTCTTTCTCTCAAATCCTTCAGGTACTTGGCCGCTGGCTTGTTTAGTCCTAACGGCGGCGTCCATTGCCCCGTCCATGTTCTTTTCAGTATAGACAACGGGCCCTGAGGCTCTCTACCATACATCAATTCGAATGGGGACCTCCCCGTGACCTCATTCGGGACCTCCCGATACGCCCAAAGAAGGCACGGCACGTACTGGTCCCAGCATCCCCCCCTCTCACTCACTACATGGCGAAGCATTGCCTTAAAAGTGCCATTCCAACGCTCCACGATGCCATTACTCTGGGGGTGATCAGGCGTAGAAAACCGAATCTCCACGCCCAATCGGCTGAGGAGCTCCTTTGTGAGCTGAGACGTGAAATTTGTCCCTTGATCACAACAGATCAGTTCGGGCACCCCGTGTCGCGAGAACACATCAACCAGTGCCTGGCACGTGGACTTTGCTGTGAGCGAGCGGAGAGGAATTACCTCGGGCCATCGCGTGCAGAGATCTACGACGGCCAGAGCGTACCTATGCCCGCGAGCTGAGCATGGCTCCATGGGACCGATGCAGTCCATGAAGACAGTCTCGAATGGTCGCTCAGGTCTCGTCAGCGGAGTTATTGGGACTCGGTCCGTCGCCATTTCCCGCGCGAAAATCTGACACCCATGACAAGACTGACAATATCTCTTGACATCCGCCGCCATGGTTGGCCAAAAGAACGAATTTCTAATCCTTTGTTTTGTTTTCTTTTGTGAGAAGTGCCCCCCACATGGCATGTCGTGCGCCAATTGTAACACCTCTTCCCTACGGGGCTCCGGGAGCACCAGCTGTTTGCATTCTTTCCCGTCAATTTGTTCTGTGTGATACAACAAATTACCTTCAATCAACATGCCATGCGTGCCGCTTCGGGCCTGTTCCCACGAGCCCCGCAACGAGCCGTCGTCTCTCTGTTCGCTTACGAACCCCGTTTCGGTCGCGCTCGGTTCCGTAACTGTCTCGACCAAGTCTACATCACACATGCTCCCGGCTGAATCAAGACCCTCTACCACTTCCTCGAACTCCAAAGGGGGATCGCCGGAGACTTGGTCCTGTTCCGCTCTGATTTCCGCCTCCAGCCTTTGCACCTGTTCTGCCTGCTCAGCAGACTCAGCGTTTGCTCGCGTAAGTTCCTCAAATGCGTCCGGCGTCAGCAGCGCGTCCACCCCCTGCGCGAGTCTTTCAGTTACCGCACACAGCACGGCGACATGTTGGCCAGTCCCGCCGTCTGCGGTGTACAGCCCCAACGGCACATACCTCAGCTCTGCCGTTACCGTCTGGCCGAATGCGCCTCTGAGCATGATTTCTCCCCCTCCCCGCCTGCGTGACTCCTCAGGCACCACCTCCCGCCTCACGACAGTTATGTCAGCGCCCGAGTCCAAACAGGCAAAGAAGGGTTCGCCCCCTGCCGTAAGCTGTACCCAGCTTGTACCCGAACCTGTTTCTCCAGGCCTGCGCGTCCCCGCCGTCTCAAGTGTCTCGTGTGACTGCGGCAAAAGCGCTGCCCTTGCACTCAGACCCGCGGAGGCCGATTTATTCCCGGAGTCCACGGCTCTATGCGCTAATCCAGGGCAGTTCTGCTTAAAATGCCCCAGCTTCCCACACGCGAAGCACCCTGGCGATCGGGGTTTCTCAATCTTTCGCTGGTCGTCCCCAACTCTCGCAGGTCCGCCCCGCAAGTTCACCTGTGTCCTCTCGGCCGGTCTCTGGGGCCTCCCGTTTCGATTGTGCTTACTTTCCTCAAATTTCTCCGCAAGTCCCGCCACTTCCTTTGGCCTTAGCCATTCTTTGGTTTCGTTCTGAAGGACGTAGGCGCGGACATCATCCGGCATGGCATGCTTTAGCCGATCTGAAATGGTCAGCTGCCGTAGATCATCTAGTGTCTCTACGTTGCGGCTCTCCATGTAGTACCCGAACATAGTATTAAGGTTTGTAGAGAACTGTGCCCACGACTCATTCTCTTGTTTGCGCGCGACATGAAATCTCCGCTTATACTCATCCGGAGTCATCCTGAGCTCGTCGAGGATAATGTCTCGTAGCTCCTTGTACTGTAATACCCGTCCCTCTGATCTGTTTGCCACAACGGCGCTCGCTTTCTCGTTTAGAAAAGGCAAGAGGATTGCCCCGTGTAGGTCCTGTGGAACCTCACAACTCGCCAACATTGTTTCAGCGCCTTTAAACCATGCAGGCACCAATGTGTCCGTAACGGGCATTGGCGCCAGCACCGCACGTAGCTCCTTTGCATACCGTCCGACACCCCCCGCACCCCGAGTGCTCTCTTCATGAGGCTGCCCCGTTATTTTGAGCTGCTCTAATTTTATTTTCTCGAGATCTATCTTTAGTTTCATGAGTGTTATCTCAGCACTAAGGTCATTCGTATCCGGTGACTGCCCTCCTCCACTGGTGCCAGCGTCTGGTTCCGAGTTGGCCTCACTGAGGGAAGACCCTGGGGTCTTCGATCTAGTCTCTCTGGTCATGGTGAGCCTCGGAGAAAACGGGAAAGGGACTCACCCACTGTTGTCTGGCGAAATTCTATAAGCTTCTCCTCCAGTCGGCGCCACCCACTTGCCGCAGTGTCCCCACTCGGCCTGGCGATCGTGCCCGTCGTCTGGAAGTCTCGGTTCCTTCTCCGTTCACCGAGAAGACGAAGAAGAAGAAAAAAAAAACGCACAATTTCCCGGCACCACAACGAAGGTCAGCACTGCAGCGACGATCTCGTCTCTCCTCTTGAGGCCTGCCCAAGATATTCTGCCGCCGCTCACTGGGGATGCTTCGCCGGTCCGTAGGTGAAGCCGCAGGCTGTCCTGTTCTCCGACGTAGATGACGCCCAGGACCTCCTCTCAGCTGCCACCACTCCTTTTGGGTAACTGTACCCCCCCGGGCTTCTCACGTAGATATTGCCACGGGCCTCACTCCGGCAGGAGCGAGCCTTGTCCGCAGTCCAGCAGACGCCACGACTTCTTTGGGTAACTGTACCCCCCGGGCTTCTCACGTAGATGTTGCCACGGTCCTCACTCCGGCAGGAGCGACCCTTGTCCGCAGTCCAGCAGACGGGACCCTTGTCCGCAGTCCAGCAGACGCGACCCTTGTCCGCAATCCAGCAGACGAAACACTTGTCGCATAGAGCCCAGGTACGCTCCGCCTGCCTCCGTTGATGTCGTCGTTTTCGCTCACCACCCGTCGCAGGAAGTCAGCAGGATCCTGTCGACTGCGCCAGTCAACTTTCCGGGGGGGAGGGGGCCGGTCAGGATGGTGACGACCGATGATGATGTTCGCCCGATGGAAGTCCCCCGGGAAGTCGAATAAGAAAAAAAAACTAAAAGTTGTTCGATCCCGCTGGACACATTACGACGTTGGTAGGTTTATAATGGCCGGTGTGGCCACGTTTATTTTAAAACAAAACGACAAGTCAACGGTAATATACAAAACTTCCAAAATTAAAACCCATACTTTAGTCCCCAGTCTCAAGAGCCGAATTCCCCTGAGAATCCTCCCGGCACCCCTTTTGTAGACTCGTAGGGGCCTCCTTTCCCTCCAGAGACGGACCAATCCCTTCAAATTTCACCACTCCCACGTGGTACACTGTCGCCCAATGGTCGGCGAGCTGTCAGCCAGACGCCCCAACCGCCAAATCCAAATTCTTTCTAGAATCGGTCTCTGCAATTTTCCTAGTCTAGCTGGCGCCAACAGCTAAATTATTACCTCGCGCAAAAAGCGACAATTTCACACAAAGCGGCAAAACCCTCTACACACAGGCACACTCGGTTAGCATCCACAAGCATCCCCAAGAACGGGCCGTCCCGGGTCCGTCCGAGCAGACTCCCGAAACCTGAGACGTTTCCTAACGACCGCGGGGGACCCGCTTCGTCCGCTCGGCCGCTCTGCCCCCGGAAACGCTCCCTCCAAAATGCCGATACCAGCCTAGAAAGCTAAAAAAACAATGCCGACGCAACTGTAGAAAGATAGACTTTTCTAAAACAAATCTTACTTATTTCAAACAAAATCCTTCGTTACTTAACACATGGGCTATAAAATTTTTCTTCACTTTCGAAGAATGTTGTAACATCTGAAAGATGTGTGGTTGAAAAGAGGATGGAGAAGAAAGTCAGAAGAAAGGAGAGGTGAAGCAAAGCGACTGACGGAATCGTCCTGAGTGAGCCACAGCAGGACACCACTCTGTGCGGAGAGCGGGCTGGGGTGGTGTGTTGCCTAACCTGGGGGGTCTTTGAAGGAAACCTAGCCCGGGCTTGGCTCATCTGCCAAGACCCCACCCTTACAAAAATGATCATTGAGTTTCTGTTGAGTTTCTAATGTATTCTATAAGAATACATTAGAAACTCAATAGAAACTCATGGATCATTTTTGTAAGGGCAGTTTCATCAGACACGGGGACACCTAGCACAGCCAGGCATGCAGGGGGTCTTGGGGCTTGGGGCTCATTGTGATTGGTGACGCCACTCCCCAAACAACCACAAGCGCACAAGTCTCCTCTGGCGACGCAACCCTGCAAAAAGGCATTCAGTACATGAAGTTGATACTGATTGAGCCAAGCGAGAGAGATACACTTAAAATGAAAAAAATGAAGGCACAACTCAGACATATGATGGACGCCTAAGTGCGGTTGTCTGTGACGTCCAGTGTATTTTAAATGATCCAAGTGAACTAACAGTCATCATTGATGAGCTCACAGCTACAAAGTAAAATGTAACTCAAAATACTCGAAGTCGGGCTAAAGTATGCTCAGCTTTCTTAACCGAAATACCTAAAAATGGATTCTGTTTTACTTTGTCTTTCTAATTAACTGACACCTCTTTTTCAGCTACAAATGGAATGTGCTGATGTGAAACCTATAACTTCATGCTAAATCGGGGTCATTCCCTCTCTGTAGCGTGCTGGCTTGCTCAAAACACGGGGCACGACACCGGGTCCGGAACGATGTTCATACGTGTACCTCTGATACAGGTGTTGCTGGGCCTTTCGATGTCCCTACTGCCCGTGGACCTGCGTCTGCCGCGTTCGACGTCTCCGGTGGAACACGGGCGCCTGGATTCGTTTCCCGCCTTCTCCCGGCTGCCGAATGTGATTACGCCGGGCGCGAACATTTCTGCACCGTCAACTTCCGACACTTCAACGTGGCTGGTCTGGCAACATCGCAGTCCTGTGACGCACTCGGGACTATTTAAACAGTTGTCTTCGCTACGCCACTTGGGGCACGACACCGGGTCCGGAACGATGTTCATACGTGTACCTCTGATACAGGTGTTGCTGGGCCTTTCGATGTCCCTACTGCCCGTGGACCTGCGTCTGCCGCGTTCAACGTTTCCGGTGGAACACGGGCGCCTGGATTCGTTTCCCGCCTTCTCCCTGCTGCCGAATGTGATTACGCCGGGCGCGAACATTTCTGCACCGTCAACTTCCGACACTACAACGTGGCTGGTCTGGCAACATCGCAGTCCTGTGACGCACTCGGGACTATTTAAACAGTTGTCTTCGCTACGCCACTTGGGGCACGACACCGGGTCCGGAACGATGTTCATACGTGTACCTCTGATACAGGTTGGTTTACATTCACATACATGTTTCAAAAGTGATGACCTGTTCTTGATTACGGTGTCGTGCCCGACCCATTTGCGTTTTTTGTGCCATAGGCTACGTACCTATGTTTGTTCCTTGTACATGCGCCTCCTGCTTCTCGTAAGCGGTGATATTGAGTGCAATCCGGGTCCCATGACTAAGGAACAAGCGGAACAGTTGGCTTCCGTTTTCGCTATTGCCCAGCAGTTGCAAATAGGGCAAAGGAACGTTATCGAAGAATTAAAGACACTCAAAAAAGATCTGCAAAGTACAAATAAATCGGTTACCGAGCTGTCCGCTAGAGTTACAGTTATTGAAACGCAAGCGTCGGATAGCGCTTCAACGCTACAAGATTTGCGTGGAGAGATTGTGACATCTGGGAGTGTGTTATCTGGTGTGACGGGGCGCCTTTCTGTTCTTGAGGCTCGTTGTGAAGATGCTGAAAATAGACAAAGGCGTAACAACTTGATTATTCATGGCCTACCTGATACAGATAGTGAAACGTGGGCGGTCACCGAACAAGTGGTTTTAAAAATGTGTTCAGAGAAACTTGGCCTTAGTTTAGATCAAAGCTGGATTGAACGTGCCCACAGATTGGGTCGTTTTGGTCCGAACAAAAACCGCCCAGTAATAGTAAGAATGTTGTCTACTAAGCACAGGGATTTGATTCTTAACGATGCCCGCAAGTTAAAAGGTACGGGATACTCCGTAAATGAGGATTTTTCCCCGGCAGTGCGTGAAACACGACGAATGTTGCTCACTTTTGCGAAAGCTCAAAGTGAAAGATTTAAGCTTCGTTATAATAAACTTTCCATTGGTAACAACGCTTTCGTTTATGATCCTGTGAGCAAAACAGTTGTGCCTGAGATTGATTAACTATGCGTAGCACCTTCACGTATCCCTGAAAAACCCATTTCTGTTTTATTTACTAACATAAGAAGCCTCATGCACAAGCGCGATGAATTACAAAGTTTTATTGATTCTACCAGTGCTGATATGATTGTTATCACAGAAACATGGCTGCATGATACTATTGATGACAGAGAACTTTTTGATTGCGTTCCCTCTTTCAACATTTATCGTTGCGATAGGATTGGTCGGCGCGGAGGAGGCGTCTTGATAGGAATCAGAAAGACCATCGCATCTGCTTTAGTTAACATAGCCACTAACCTCGAAATGATTTTTATATGCATAAATGCCAAAGAGTCGCGCCATCTTGTCGGAGTGTGCTACCGCCCACCGAATTGCGATACCTCTTTCGTTGATGAGCTGCATGATGCGCTTGCCGGGCTCGTTGCCAATTATCCCAACGCATCCATCACACTTTTCGGTGACTTCAATTTTCCTACCATTGACTGGACTAATCCTCCTCTGCTACAAAGATCAGAACCGGGACGGTTTCTTGAGTTGTGCCTTGAATTTAATCTTACCCAACTCATTAAAAGTCCTACCAGAATTACTATGGATTGTAGCGCTATTTTAGACCTTCTTTTGACTACCCTTCCCGACGTGTTTTCAGATATATCATGCCTCGATGGCCTAAGCGACCATAAGCTTGTTCACCTTTATGCCATGTTCCCAGTGCCTACTTATGTCACTTCACGAAAAGTTATCAGAAATTACGCAAAAGGTAACTATGATGCAATTAATGCTAATCTGACAGTGTTCGCTCAAGATTTTCTTTTCGATTTTTCTTCTCGTACAGTGGAACACAACTGGCTACTGTTTAAAAATATAATGCTTGACCAAGTTGAAAAGTTTGTTCCCATCATCAGTATAAAAACAAATCATTCTGTGCCCTGGTTTAACCGGGACCTGAAGCTAATACTAAATAAAAAAAAGCGTCGCTTCAGGAAAGCCAAGCGAAGCCGCTCCGATTCTGACTGGGCGAGTTATAAGGAGTGCCATCGTTTGTACAAGGGAAAGAGTCGGAAAGCTCGTCGAAAATATTTTACGCTAGATTTGCCATCACTTCTCCTGAATAATCCAAGAAAATTTTGGAAGGTGGTTAATCCAAAAGCCAATGCGGCACTTCACTTAACTGATAACGGGAACATTGTATCTGAGGAAGGGTGTGCTTCGCTGTTGAATACGACTTTTGGTGCCGTGTTTACTCAGGAACCACTGGGCGCAATCCCTTCCTTTCCTTCGTATTTAAGCAATAACATGCCTAACGTAAACATTACACCGGACGGTGTTCTTAACCTTATTAACAGCTCTAAACTTTCTACATCTGCTGGTGAAGACGGCATTAGCTCGAAATTATTGAAGTGTACTAAGGACATTAGCTGTGTCATACTATCCGAAATATTTTCCCAGTCATTGCTAGAAGGTAGGCTGCCCAATGAATGGAAAATCGGGCGGGTCGTTCCTGTCTTCAAGGGTGGTGATAAATCATCTGCTAATGACTACAGGCCAATATCTATAACCAGTGTGTCATGTAAATTACTTGAACATATAATCTATACTAACCTTGTTACTTTTCTTGAGAACAATCATTTCTTTTCACCTCATCAACATGGTTTTAGAAAAGGACTGTCTTGTGAGACACAGCTGGCTGGTTTCTTACATCATATTCACACTAATTTGGACAGCAATGAGGTTACTGATGCAATTTTCCTCGACTTTTCTAAGGCATTTGATCGCGTTCCTCATCAGCGTTTGCTCTCGAAATTATCTGCTCTAAATATTGACCCGCATGTATTAAAATGGATTGAAGACTTCTTACATAACAGGACCCAGTACACTATCGCTAACAACCATCGTTCAAATCCTGTTCCCGTCACCTCCGGGATTCCTCAGGGTAGTGTGCTGGGCCCGCTTCTTTTTTCTATCTATATTAACGATTTGCCTAACTCCTTGACCTCACAAATTCGTCTTTTCGCCGATGACTGCGTTATTTATCGTCGGATCAGTAACCCATCAGATTCTACTGCCCTTCAAGACGACTTACTAAATATCAGCTCTTGGTGTACCAACTGGCTCATGCTTTTAAACTCTTCTAAATGCAAGCACGTTCGTTTCATTCGTCCTAATAATTCTTGTTTGTGCCCCAGTCAATATCACATTCAAAATACCCCCTTGGAATTAGTCCAATCTTACAAATACCTAGGAGTTCACCTAACCTCCGATCTATCATGGAATATGCATATTAATTACATTCTTTCAAAAGCTAACCGTAGTCTCGGTTATTTAAAACGTAACCTTAATTCTGCCCCATCTTCTCTTAAACGACTAACATACGTCACGCTTGTTCGACCGATCCTGGAATACGCTTGCAGCATTTGGAACCCTCATTATCATTACTTAGCTGTTTCACTGGAAGCACTCCAAAACCGTGCCGTTCGTTTTATTTTTTCTGATTACTCTCGTCATACCAGTGTAACTAACCTTAAAACTCGTGCTGACCTTCATTCACTTGAGATACGCCGCAGGGTATCAAAGTTATGTCTTCTGCATAAAATTTACTACTCGCCATCACTTCACTCATCACTTCTCTCTCAACCGTGTTATGTTTCAGCCCGCATTGATAACTCATGTAAGATTAAACTTATTTCTTGTAAGTCATCCTTGTTTTTGTGCTCGTTTTTGCCATCCGCCATTGCTGACTGGAACGACTTGCCCGATAACATTGTTTGTCAACGTAATGCAGTTCTTTTTCGCCAAGATTTAACTACTTTTTGGGGCCCTTGATGCTTGCCTACTTAGGTGTGGTTGATTTTGTTGTTGTTGTGCTCTGTACTTTTGATTTATTCTGCTTTGTAACCCCTCCCCCCCCCCCTTACATAATGCCCCTTGAGGGTGTGTAAGGTATTTAAATAAAAAAAAAAAGAAAACACACTACAAACAAACTATGCCTCCATTACCAAACAGGACCTAAAGAAATATCAGAAAAATTACTGTACAAATTCTACCCTAACAAAGACAGAATAACTTTCCCTGGCACAGAAACAGAATATAATATTGAGGACGCGGAAGGAATCAACAGCCCATTCTGTGAAGGGGAGTTAAGAAGCGCACTTAGTGAATTCAAACGAAATACTACCCCGGGAGAGGATGGCATAACATACGGAATGCTACGAAATCTCCCAGACGAATATATTACACTTCTACTTAAAGAAATTAACAGAGTATGGGACGAAGGTAACTTACCAACCCAGTGGAAGGAGGCAATCATTATACCAATCCCCAAACCAGGGAAACAACCAAACTCCATCGACAACTATCGACCAATTTCCTTAACATCCTGTGTGGGAAAGGTAATGGAAAAAATGGTTTTAACGAGGCTAGAATGGCTCATGGAAAGTCAAGAATCACTACCGGAGACAATGATAGGATTCAGAAAACACGTAAGTACGCAAGACATGATAATCAGGATCAAACAACAAATACTCGATCACCCGAGTACGGTAAAACTTAGAATAGTCGCGGGAATCGACATGAGCAAGGCGTTTGACCAAATATCACACGCGGCTATATTAAAGAACCTAAAAGAAATAAACCCCGGACACAAGATGTACAACTACGTGAAAAATTTCCTCTCTGACCGAACAGTTAAAATACGACTGGACGACTACACCTCAGACAGCCATACGATAGACAGAGGGACACCCCAGGGATCCATTCTATCACCATCCCTCTTCAACATAGCAATGAAAAACCTACCGAAACAGCTTTACGTCATAGATGACCTCGAACATAGCATATACGCAGACGACATCACCCTCTGGACGACTAAAGGGTCTGCAGGAGAACAAGAAGAAGCAATGCAAAGGGGTATAGACACAGTGCAAAGGTACGCGGCCTCCATCGGACTTACATGCTCTGCAGAGAAATCTGAATATGTAGTAATAATTCGATCCCCCGCAAATAGAACCTCAGAATATAGAGAAATGATAAGCTTAACAATAAAAAACGAACCATTGCCAAGAAAAAAACACATAAAAGTGCTAGGATACTATCTACAAGAAGACGGTAAACATAACATCACCTTAAATAAACTCATAGCACAAATAGAACAAATTCTTGGCATGATCCGCAGAATCACAAGACAGAAGAGAGGTATGAAAGAGCATGAATTAAGGAAAGTCATAGAAGCACTAATATACTCTAGAGTCATGTACCCCTTACCATATATCAGTCTCACCAAGACACAACAGAGAAAAATAGAAACTACTCTGCGCAAAGCCTCTAAGCTAGCATTGGGCGTACCCCGCTTTACAGCCACCTACAAAATAAAAGATGCGGGGCTCTTCAATTCATTAGACGACAGAGTAGATATCCACAAACTAGGACAAAAACAAAGACTAGAAACATCGCTTCAAGGCAGAAAAATACTAACAAAACTAAACTATGAAACAACAAACCTTCCTCCTATCCCACTAGAAACACCCCCATGGGAACAAATACCTAGAATTCATGTAGACCCAATTCCCAAGAACATGCATACAAAACGCAATGCAGATAGAAGAAACGACAGAGTCCAGCGCCTAGAGAAGAAGGAAGAAGAAGATACTAGCACCAAAACATACTATACAGATGCAAGTTACAACGCAGGACATGGCCTCATAGCTGTATGGAACATCGAGGAAACCTTAACGCGAAGATATCAAGACATCCCATCCCCAAGGCACGCCGAACTACTAGCCATATCTACAGCCATCACGGAATTCACCAAAAACAACGATAAAATTATCATAAGAACAGACAGCCAGGATGCATGCAGGGCTTTTCTGAAGAACAGACTTCCCACATCAATACAGAACCGGTTGCAACATCACATGCACAAGTACCCACTACTTCAAATTAGAATTCAATGGGTCCCAGGACACCAGGCATCAAGAGGGAACATGCAAGCACATCAGCTTACCCGCGAACCAAATCCGGGTAGCCCTCTCGCCTGGCCTTGTGATCAAGAATATGACCCCAAACAAGAAAGAAAACTACTTCACAAAGCCAGGCAACAAATTCTAAAGGAAAGACGCAAGGCCTCTACTCTCCTCCCATCGCCCTCACGAACTCACACAAGAGAAGAAGCAACACTCATTCATAGAGCACAGAAAATTCCATCCTCACCCAAAACTACATCCACTACATACACAAAATGCCAGGCTACCCCTCCTGCTTTCACTGCGGAGGATACCCATCCAACCAACATACACTCTGGGAATGCATTGCATCCCACCAAAGCCGACAGCAATCTCTATCTCACCTACCCACTGAACGTACACCAGGGAGCTGGGAGGAATGGACTTCTCCCCCTTCAGAACTTCAGAAGCTGTGGTGGCCCCCTCTTGTCCACCACATTCGCAATGTGCTGGATGGGACGGAGACTGCCCCGACCGCATAGGCCCGGACTAGGGCTGGGATATGGAAAACTCCATTTCCACAATAAAGTTTACTCTCTCTCTCTCTGTCTGGAGTAGGCAGGCTCCTAGCCAAGCTGCCTTAACATAGGCTTATCGAAATATTTGTACGATGCGTTTGTGACAGCATATTGACGAAGAATGTGGCGGTTATAATATGACTATATAATAATTAGATGTTTACAATCAAAATTTTTGCCCTGGATTTCAAATATAAGCAGTTGTTATGTAGGGTCAGAAACACTTGCATTGTATATATTTAGGGTTGTTCGTTTTCGGGTTTTATATTTTTTTTTTAAATTCGGGGGGTAGAAATCGGGTGCTATGTTTCAAGCTGATAATCGGGGAGAAATCGGGTTTTTTGTGGACACATTCCGAAATTCGGTTTTTTTTTCGGGTTAAATTTACAAATGTACTCAATTATACATTCGTTTTTTTGTTTGTTTTTTTCATTTGTCGGAGCGTATTACGAGCTTTTTAACGCTAACGCGTTAAAATTAGGGGTCTGTTTCATGCTGGTAATGGGGGGACATCAGAGTTTTCCAGCTCCGATTGCCGTCGGTCGCTTCAAAGGAAGCACCACCCGCGGAATCCTCCTCTCCCCCAGGTGTCAACAAAAACCCCGACCGTTCGAGGGAAAGTCGTCTTCGATCAGATGTTTCGCTATGGAATAAACCTGTGAAGTTTTCCCGATCTGTTTACGCGACTGACTGGCTCGGACGTTGTTCGTAAGAAAGGTTGGACGCCAGCGATATGCCCATGCTACCCGAGAGACCCTGCTGGGCGTTGACACCTCAGCGGTCGAAGGGGGATAGATCGTGCATTTCACAAGCTGCGTGCAGCAGGGCCGAAGCTACGTGGCGTGCCGAGGTGGTTCCACCTGCACAGCGAGGGGACGGAAATGTCCCTCCGAGGCCCCAACGCCTATTGTCGCTTTTCCTCAGCCGGCCTCCGTAGAATGTCACGGTGAGTTAGGCGCGCCCGTTGGGCAGTTGGTTGAGAGTCGTGTAGCGTCCACAGTGCTGCACGCAGCTTGCGAAATGAACTATAGACCTTTTCTTGAACGGCGCCGCCATCTTGAGAATTGCGGCGCCAACGACGCCGTCTAGCGGTTTGGAAAAAGAAATACCGGCTAGTTCTGGCAGCACAGCTATCTGGATAGGCAACGGTGTGGGTATGGGGGGAACTTGGCTAGACTTGGCTATGGTGGGCTGCAATAACTTGGTTGGAGCTTGTCCGGTTGAATCCAGCTGGCTACTCACAGGCCATCACCTTGCCTCCTCGAGAGAACGACGACGAAGACGGTGCGGTGTTTTGATTGACTTTCCACGTATATATGAGCAGTTTAATGTAGTCTATGCAGGTAAGCTCTCGGCATTTGATAGCTCCATCTTGAGTGGTGGCATGTAGACTTTTTCATACCTTTCGCATACCATGGGGCTTGCAGTGATAACCTAATTGAACCATCTGCACCGGGAATTAAAATCGGTCCTCTTGCCGTAGACGAAGTGGTCGTGAGCTTAAACATAACGTTGAGTCTGATACGAATCTCTCGCGATTCAAGCTCGCAATCGACTGACTTCATAAATAAAGATTCTTGGGGAAAATGCGAAGCTCGATAACATTGCAGCCACACTCGCGCTGCAGCTTCTTGTGCTCATGGCACACTTTCTGCTGTTGTTCTTATGCTTTTTAAAATTATTTATTCATCCGACGACCACAGAGTGGTAGCCAGACAACCGTAGATTTTCGGAAATTGCAGCACGGTAGAAAGGAGCACTCGGAACTACCTCATGCACGACGTCCGTTTCTAAGCCTTTTCGCCCATACCCTTGGCGGTTGCATACCCTGTGTCAGCGGGCAATCCAAAAATGCACCAGGTCGAGGGTACGTCAGTTACTGGCTGGTTTGAGGTTATGCGAAAAAGGTGTATAGGTCACTGTTGCTCCAGGTAGGGTAGCTAGCGTGTGTGCACCGCAAACTCCGTGCGGAGTAAAATTAAATAGGTGGGTTATGTGGTTTTGGAATTCGGGGAGAAATCGGGTTTAACCCGATTCTCCTGAGACATGCTCGGGGTGTAAAAATCGGGTAAAATCGGGTTTTACCCAAAAACGAACAACCCTATATATATTGTGATTTGAATTTGCCTGTGTACGTAAAGTTTTAGCTCGGTTACAGACACAAACTGAACAAAATTCTTTCAGGCGTGTATAACTAGAAATAACTAGAAATATAGCTAGAACGGCGCGCCGCTGGGCGTTCGATTGTGTGTCTTTTTATCTATCTTATTTTATTTATACGAATGTATACGCGTATAAATAAAAACACAACGACGACGACGTTGAGAGGATGACACACCGGGCGACGGCGGTGCCTCGATCTGAGCCCTGGTTCCTCAAAAGCGGCAGCTTCTACTTTGACTGGGCTACCTCCTTGGAGCTTGATGCTTCGACCCCAATGGACCCCAGTGAGCAACAGTGCCATCATGTTCCTGGGGCTCCTTCATGCACCGATCGAACGGCGTGCCAGGGGGGCTATGTTGCGCTTTTTGGACTCCCAGGATACTAGGGAGAAGGAAGTGACGTCAACAACGCAGCAAATGCAGATTGGATGTTGATTTTGTTTTCTTCTGTCAACATCCAATCTGCGTTCGCTCTGGTCGTTGACGTCACTTCCTTCTTCCAAGTCTCCTGGGAGTCCAAAAAGCGCAACATAGCACCCCTGATCCCCATGGCTCGCTGCTGACCCGCCCAACCAACCTCCACGAAATCTGGACTTCTGCGAATCGGACTGCCCAATACCAACAATCTATGTCGTCGTCATCATGCATGTATATACTCATCACAATATCATGTTCACTAGACGCGGCACCGCGGGCCTCCATGGTACGGGCTGCTGCCTTTCCGGGGTGCCGCGGCTCTCCAGAGCCAAATAAATAAAGACTAAAGACTAAAAACAAAATGCTTTGCTGACCAAAAGCCGGTAGCACCTTAAAAGAAAGAACAATGGTGTTTCCTCGTTTAGAGGATACAAATTCCAAAACTACATCGTACTATACTTCGTTTCACCTTATCTGCGAGCGAAGCCAAAGCTAGAAGCGCGAGACCAGCGCTTTTGGCGTTTCTCCCCAGCTCGCGCGCTCGAGCAAGGCCTGAACGCACGGAGCTTTCGTGCTCGCGCTTCCAGCTTTGCCTACGCTCGCACATAAGGTGAAACGAAGTATAGTGGCGCACATCACTGAAATAACATACGCAATACAGAAAATAAGATTGTCTCTTGACCACAAAACGGCAGAATTCACATAATTGGGGAGATTTTTTCTTTCTAAAAGCCAAATACAGAAACCTAAACTAAACTAATGTTTGTTGAAACTCGGGGTATATCGTGTGCATCGTTCCGAAAAAAGTATCAAACGAAAACACCACGCAACACATTTGACGTTGATTCACACGTCGAGACACTGGCTTGCACTGGCGCACCGACCGCCGGCGTAGCTGCGTAGTCGTGAAATGTCTGCGTCTGATGATGATGATAGCTTATTTGCCCCCCCCCCCCCAAAAAAAAAAAAAAAGAAGACTTGGCGCGGACCTCCTTTCCGCCAGGGCTGGATTCGGCGCTGTAGGCGTTCTGTCTAATGCAAATGAGCGGAGTGGAATGAGATCCCCCTAGTAAATTGGCCTAGGGTGCCTTCATGTCCCGCTTCGCGAACATGAAGGCACTCTAATTTGGCCAGACGCAAACGGTTAAAAGGGTGGGAGGCCGTAGAGATGCACAGGAAAGGAGGTTCAGATAGCGGCCGCGTGCTTCGAATTCTCTGTTTATCTTGCTCTAGGGTGCCTACATGTCTGTCTGTCTGAGGGTGAAGACGTCCACTGTTGCCCTGAATGTGCCAGCGCGTGACGTTCTCATGCACTCGGTGCGTGACTTGGGCGGTAAAATGGCGTCTATGCATTAGCCAAAGCTACGCGCTCGAGCTGAGTGACACCAGACTGCGCGCGCTTCAAAATGCATAAAAAAACGATCGGGCGTAAAAATGGCTGCATGTCACCACTCAAGCAATTAAGTTACTCAAGAATTAAGTTACGGGCGCATTTTTGGTCTCTTTGGCGATAACCGCAGAAATGGGTGTTGGCAGGGAGATTTTGAGAAACATCGTATGACACATAATGGGTGTTGGCATGGAGATTTTGAGAAACATCGTATGACACGAAATAATAATAAAAACGATAAATAAAAATAAAAATAAAAAACGAGACACGTGCCGCGCACCACTTAAGGGAAGAACATGGCGTCTGAAATCTAGCGCGGTGCTGCGCTGTACCGCCATGATCTTCCCAAGGGCTACACGTTGCACGTGCCTCGTGCATCGACGCACCTTGCGCTACTTTTAAATCATGGAGGGGTTTTAAGTTGCCCCAGAGCCGTTTATTGAGAGAGTTTGGCCATACATGGGTTTGAATAGGCGAGCATCTCGGGGCCAACCACAGGCCGCGAAACAGCCCCTAGCGGTGGTCGTGTGCTCTAAATTTGTGACATCACCTTACGTGCGAGCGAAGGCAAAACTGGAAGCGCGAGCACGGAAGCTCCGTGCGTTCAGGCTTTGCTCGAGCGCGCGAGCTGGGGAGAAATGCTAAAAGCGCTGGTCTCGCGCTTCTAGCTTTGGCTTCGCTCGCAGATAAAGTGAAATGAATTATAATTTGAGCCGTGCCGAGCGGAACTCCGCGTCTCAAGACGCTCGCGCACCCCACCCTTTGCACTGCTTTTTTTCAGCCAGTCTCAGGACGCTGTTCTTGCAGTGCAGACAAAGGCATGGGCACGAGCGCGTGGCTTTGGAGGGTGCCTCCTATGCACGAGGTCTCGTACAAACAAAAGCGTTTCGCTGAGCTAGGCTCACGCGCCTGTGCCTTTGTCTTCACTGCAGACATTTGTGAGATGGAGTAGAGGTCTCCTGATTGGTCGACGCTGTGTCGCAAATTTATTTTACGCTCTAAGCGTGGGGGGAATATTCGGCGCTGGCGGCGGCCTTTGCTCCGCCTATTGTCCAAACTCTCCTAATATACGACTCTGGGTTGCCCTAGAGTTCCTGTATAGGCTCCCTACGGGAGCCAGAGTTGCGCGTTCATGCATGGCATGTGGATTCAGCTCCTCACGTGACTGAATTCGGCGAATAGCAGCGCCGCGGGGCGCGTGCAACGTCTACTTTGCTGCACGACACTTGATACGGCTCCTCACGTGATCGGATCTCGGCGAATAGCGGCGAGGGCGGCACGCGGCACGTGGAATCAAACGCGCAACTCTGGCTCCCGTAGGGAGCCTATACAGGAACTCTAGGTTGCCCAAGGTTGATACGCCACGTGTCGTGAGAATCGGGAACTAAACTAGCGTGTCCCAGAAAGCTGGCCATAACGTTCGGCAGCTCGCCAGAAAGAGCGTAATTACTCTGTTCCCCTTCGGAACTCCGCCAGGAGGCGATGCATTCGGAAACTAGCGTCCTATACTGACTAACGCTGATGACCGCATGGAAGAACACACCATCCACGTCCGCCGAGCGATCATTCGAGGAATCGGAATTCTCAGCTATAGCAGCCTCCGGAGCTGCAACAGGTTCCTTGTGTCGCGGGGGCCGAGGAAGGCGGTGGTTGTACCAGGACCGACATTCGCTAAGGCAGTGATTTTTTCTCGGGAGATGTCCGATCCGGTGCATGGGTAAACAAAGGGAGGTTGACCGACGGTTACTCGGCTGTCACGGGTCGCTGTAGCAAATGAAGCCACGCAGAATGACCTAGGTGGGTTCTTCCTTAAGCTACGGTCAGAGTGCTAACACATCGTACAAAAGACAGACTGCAGACACTACCTGAAGCGTCCTTCTTTCTTCCATGCTGGTTCTGACACATTGGACGCACAAAAACGGTCTGCAGATATATTCGAAGCATGTGTAAAGCAACCATGCTTTGAAGATGTTTGAAGCGTGTCCTCAGATAATCATGTTATATTGTCTGCAATGAACACCGTGTCCGATGTGCGAGCAGTGTGACTGATGCTTTAGGGCCCGGGAAACAAACAGAAAGCGTTACGCTCGACAGACTTCTTCGACAAATGGACAGCTGTTGACGAGTCAGACGGCTTTTGGGATACACGCATACCTCACTGAATTACAGACCCGCTGGCAGGAAGTGTCCACGTCGGCTCCGACACGAGTCGGCTTGTTTGGTGACCGTGGGTCGACGTCGACGGTCGGGGTAAGTCAACCTCCCGAACAAGCTCCGCGACTAAGAGACCCAACAGTGGCTTTAAAGCGCCTAAACCAGGTCGACGTTGTACCTGTACGTACACAAGCAGACCGTTGACCCAGAGACTCGACAGTACAACAGCCTGCGGGCCATCGCCCGCTGTTTGAGGCACGGGCACTACGGACGGTGTTTTACAGGTGGCGGTTTGATGTGACCGCAAGTGTACAGGGCTTGCGGGGTCCACGACGAGACGGTGGTACACATCTACCTAGATTGCGCGGGACTCCAAAGAACCCCGTCGTAGGAACACGGCTCAAACACCCAGAGCGCCCTGGCGCTCATCGAGCCATTAAGCTTCCCAAAAAACGAGGCAATCGCACCAAAACCCCGTGAAACAGGGCGAGGCGAGCAGGCAGACAGTACTGCTGCGAAGTGTGAAGCCGGAGTCACACGGCTTATACGTCATACAAAAGACAGTCTGCATACAGATTCGAACGCGAGTCAACGCGAGATCCGTACTTCGAATGCCGAATGGCAATACGTTCAAGGAGAAAACTTGGCACGTGGCATTCGAACCCTGGATATCGCGATGACTCGTGTTTGCAGAATACCTTTTGTATGATATATGAGCTGTGTGAACCCCGGTTTGTAGAAGCCGCACAACGATTTTGGTACTTTCAGTAAATACCACCTAGAATTAATTATTCACGTTTGGGACCTATAAAATGCAGCATTCATTTTTTTTTCTGACCGCCGCAGAAAGAAAGTCAGAGAGAAACAGGCAGACTAGCCCTCCAACTCACAGCCAGGTGTCAATTATATGTCCCCAATGATCATCATAGTCGCAGGCTGCGACTGGCCAACATCTCTTAGAATAATCAAAGCCGGCGCACTATAATTTTGACGTCATCACAGTGAGAGCGAGCGAAGACACCGATTGGGTACGAGCGCTTCATCAGCGTTCGGCTGGACCTCGTGTCCAATCAGCGCGTCGATAGGACGCTCGGCACCGGCCTCGGGTTCAATTGCTCAGTTGGCGCCACCAGACTGTGATGACGTTCCACGAAGAAAACGGGGGGATGTTCGCAGGCCTTGAATATTCTACGCGCTGTTGGATTGTCAAAGCACAAAACACGTGCTGAGCTCGTGCACTGTGAGTGTTCGCCTATATCCCCGGCATCTACGGCGTTGGACAGGAGCCTCTACCCGAATGTTCACAGAGGCGTCGAATCATGGTTACGAACCAAGCTCTATACTGCACAGAACTGAGTGAAAATGCCACCCAAGCTGCGCCGCCGGGCTCTCTTCGGGACTGGACACACACGACGGGCACGCCGCATCACCGCAATGCAGTCGGACTCAGGCAGCCAAACTACACAAGACTCCATCAAAGCGCAAAAGTTCTGAATACATATCCCCTTCCCCCGCTCCCCCACTCCCTTCACTCCATTTCCCCACCCCCCTTTCTCCGATCTCGTTAGACAAGGTACGCACGCTTTAATAAAAACATGTTCAATAATAATAATAATAATAATAATAATAGTGTATTTTTGGCACCGGCGGATGTTTATTATTGTTTTAGAGCGCAGCTCTTAGGCGCACGTTTCCGGCTTGAGCGGCGTCGCCGTCGGCGTAACCGCGCGGTGCATGATGGGTAAATTTCCACGCTAAATTTAGCGGAAAATTTTCCCCGCTAAATCTAGCGGAAAATTTCCCCCGCTAAATCTAGCGGAAAATTTTCCCCGCTAAATTTAGCGGAAAAATTTTCCCCGCTGAATTTAGCGGAAAATTTTCTCTGCCCCCACCCCTCGAAATCACGTGACCTTCCCCCCCCCCCCCCCCCGAGGTCACGTGACCCTCCCCCCCGTGCCTTCCCCCCCCCCCCCCCCAGGCGTTACAGGGAGTTGTAAACGGCTTTCATTTTTTTCAGTTAAAAACATAAAGTCTACGGCTTATAAACTATACCATAATCTGAAACCCTGAGATACTGATCAATAAAAGTCTGTTGTTTTATTTGTCTGCATCTCAAGGCTTTAGATTTTGCTGTTTCCTAACCGGCTCCTCCGCATGCTTTCGCTTCTTGCTGTAGATTATATCCTTCGAGCAGCGCTCGATTGTGTCAGCTCATATTGCCACTCGCTGCACACCTTCCCCAGCGTCCTTGCTATGCGGGTCACCTTACTTAAAAATTCTCCACCGGGAAAGATAACTGCAGCGCGTCGCATAATGCCCTTCATTAAAATTTTCGTGCAAGCCACCAAATTTTACTTTCAGCCTTATTAAATGTCGTATAGTAGAGTTCCTTCCTCGGTGTTGCTAAGGTTACCGCTCCAACTATGCGAGTAATATTAATTAGTCAGCTTCTTTGACACAAGACGCGAATTTAACAACCTGTTAATATTTATCATTTATGGTCACCGTACCGGCTCGGATGATCGTGTTTTAGTGTTTTACTTTTCCTTGATTTTTTGCGTCTTTTAGGAAAACTCATTATGTACCGTGACGCGCCCAAGTTTTTAAATAATTATGTTACTGTTATCTCCTGAAGATATTATTGCTCTTACGATAGCGAATGCACTGTGGAAGTACGAGTTACGAAATATCTAGAGGACTAAAAAGCGAAAAAAGAAAAAAAAACACGGTCGAAGAAGAGACACATACAACAAAGACTGGCGCTAACCGTGTTTTTTTTTTTTTTTTGCACTTTTTAGTCCTCTAGTCTATACTCCGTTTCACCTTCAGTCCGAGCGCAGCGGACGCTAGGAGCCATCCCAGCCAATCCAGCGTGGAGAGAGTGTCATGTGACCTTGAGCTCTCTGCGTCGCTTTGCCCAACCGGCAGGTCACGCGATTTTTTCCCGGCGCTGGATCGGCTGGAATAGCTCGTGGCGTCCACTGCGCTCGGACTGAAGGTGAAACAGAGTATAGGTCACAATGAACCAACTACCCCAATCCAAAGTTTTAATTTACCAAATATCTGCTGGGGCACAACATCGATTGTGTATACCTATGGCCACCAGTATTCACTGGCGGTCATATCTCAGCGCATAGCTGCTGAGCGCGTGCTGACAGCGAGCTTTCACAGTAGAGTACTTTTGCATCGTGCATTCTATACCATCAAGATCGCCTGTTTGGGAACCTATATAAGTGTGATCTTGTCCTGAGCATGCCCAGTGAACTCAGATATGGCATCTAGTGAATACACGAAGTGCGGTTCATTCACCTGCATATTTTCGATTACCACTATGCACGTTTCCACTGTTCCCACAAGTCACAGTCTATACGTTTTAAATCACAGTCTTTGCAGCAAGCCAGAAAGTGCGCGTACAGAACACACAAACAAAGCAATTAACACGCCGTCATCACTGAAAAACAAAGTTGTGTAAAAAAAAACAACAGAAATTGTCTACCAGCTGGCCTGCCAGAAAATTTCTGTAATGCTGTTTTGTTTTTAATTTTTCTTTTATTTAGCCTACATCTTCTGTTTCTCACTAACAGAAAATTTATTTAAAATCACAAGTTTTGTGAAAGCAGTTACAGAAAAATCCCAGCACAGAAAACTTATGTGAAATCACAAGTCAAATCACCAATCACAAAAAAAAAAGAAAAAAAAATCCCAGCATCGAGAATGTATGTAAAATGACAAGTTCCGTTAATCAAGTACAGAAATATACCGGGGACATAATTTCTGCAAAATTACAAGTTTCGTGGAAGCAATTACTGTGAAAGTCCAAGAACAGGTTTTCTCTGTTTTAGTTACGTAATTTTACATTTTCTCCCTTTTCTCTCTTTTATAATTATTAGATGCAATATTCGGAGATGAAACAGGGCATAGGCAAAACTTGACCTCACTGCTGATATGTTGCCACGTGACATCTGTGCCATTAAGCATCAGAGCTAGTGAATCATGTATAATGGCAAAGGTAATTAGGTGTATTTTAATACATTTGCTCTTATGTACGCTTTGCTACATAGGTGCCTATATACACAAATGTGGCGTAGAAGTATATAAGCAGAAAGGCCATTGTTTGCCGACGCCTGGTTCCACCACCAAATATCATATCTGCCCAATGTAAGAATAGTTGTTATAATTGTTCTATATTGTGCCGGTTACTTAGCTAAAATGGCAACCAACAGGAGAAACGGCACACGCGCAGGCTTGCTTTTGTTGCGTGAGCTACACTGGCCGAGGTTGAGCAGTTTCGCGTGGCTCGCATAATGAGCCGTGCTCCGTGCTGCGCAAGCGCGAGGATCAGTGACGTCACACGACGCACAGCTGGAGCGCCGGAGCACCGGAGCCGCCGCCGCCGCGGGCTCTGCCGTCACCGCGCGCGCCTCGCCGGTCTGCGTAAGCGCGAGGAGCAGTGACGTCACACGGCGAACAGCTGGCGTGCCGGAGCCGCCGCCGCCGCGGGCTCCGGCCAACGAGGTAGAGGGGCTTAGAGCGATAAACCGGGGTTTTGGTCTGCACTCGAAAGTAACCCCCATAAGGGCCGGTTCTCACACGGAGCGAAGCGCTGATGTAGCGCTCCTCACGTGCCGTCAGCGACTTATCGCCCGCCAGGAGCAACAGTTTTGGCGGTGCGATTGAAAGCTGGTGAACGCTCCGGTCAGCACGCGCTTAGCGCGAGGTTAGCGCTATGCTTGAAGCGCTCCACTGCATGTGTGAACAGGCCTTAAAGGTCGGTTCTCACATGCAGCGAAGCGCTGATGTAGCGCTCCTCACGTGCCGTCAGCTACTTATCGTCTGCCATGAGCAACAGTTTTGACGGTGCGATACAAAGCTGGTGAACGCTCCCGTCAGCCAGTCTTGTACACGTTACTAAAAAAAAGTAATCGATTACAATTACTATTACTCTTGGCTAAAAAGTATTCGATTAGATTACTTGATTACTCGACGGCAAAAGTAATTGGACATTACTTAAAGAAGTAACCGTTACTTTTCCGATTACTTTATTGTGTGAAGACACATCTTTAGCGCTCATAACAATTAACTACTTCCAACCTATATTTCACATTTGCACAAGTATTCAAGAAGAAAAACTGGTTCCGTCTTCGTGGTCGTTGCACCTTCACAATGCGGACACAAGCATAGAATTCGTTTGAAGAAGTTTAATGATTTGGGCGTTCGCCAGTGTGTGTGTGTGTGGGGGGGGGGGGGGGGGAGGGGGGGGGGGGAGCGGAGGGGGTTCTAGATCTTGTTAAGCTTGAGCAAGGGTTGTCGCTGAAAGTTTGCGTCGCTCATTTTATTATTCACATGTGGATGAGCTCGCATGTTATACAAAAGAGCAGCAGCTCCAGGATTTGAAACGGATCATGTGTAGTATCCATTAGCGGAAGAGATCGCCCCGACCACTTCTCAACTCGAAACATTGCTTGTCACAAAGACCACGTAGGGGAAATGGGGAAATATTTCAACTGGCTTTGTAATATTTTGCATCCGCTTTAGGCATTCTTCGGTTCTGGCTCTCCTACGGGCTGCGAGTAGGTACCCTAAGCAGGATTTTTTTTTACTTTTTTATTTCTGTGTGTGTGTGCGTGAGGGGGCTAGTTTGAACGAAGGACTTACAAAGCTACATTTTGCTCCCTCAAACTTCACCCTGAATGGCCTTTGTCACGCACTGTGGCTTCCCTGGGGCTTCCCACTCCCAGTCCCAGCTCGAAAAAAAAAAAAACGGACATTCCACAGAAACTGCACATAGAAAGGGATTGACGACGTCTCCTACAGCTCCGCAATAATCTTTCTTTTTTTCGTTCGAAAAAAAAGCAAATTTTATTTTCGTCATTTCAGAAAAGAAAAGGCGTGTGCCGGGGGGGGGGGGGGGGGGGGGGGGGGGTCCCCCGCTCCGCTGCATGTGTGAACAGGCCTTAAAGGGGCACTGACACGTGAAATCATATTTTTTTTATTATCCGAAACGATTGAAAACGATGCCGGGACATTACCCTCAAAATTTGAAACTTTAAAATTCAGTATTTGTGAATTAAAAAAACAATTTCCAAATGCCGAATTTGAAGTTCCCGCGCGATCCGCGCCAGTTCAGTGAGTCAAATTTTGCGGTCTCCTGCGACTCGACTCTCTTTCGGACCTCCGCCGTTGTCACGGCGACCCCAACCGAGGAGGAGGTGAGGGATAGAAAGGCGCCGGCGGGAAAAAACCGGTTTTTCTCCGACTCGCCAACGGGCGCTGCCAAGTTTTCCGAGGGAGGGTACAAATCTAGGAAGCAACATCACACCGAACTCTGAATTTTGGTATTTCAAAAAGAGGAGCCGTAGTGCGTTCGCAATTGCGTTAAAAAACATGTTTTACGATTGCCGTTATTAAATGTTATAGAAATGTCACCTACAAAGCTTCTAAATTTCCTGATTTTTGACGTCACCGATCAAAAGAAGCGAGGAGGTGAACGCGGGAAATACAAATGCCAAAACTAAAAGGCGCGCGCGCGTGCGGGAAATTTTTTTCCGCGATGCGTTTTTTTTTTCCGTGTCTCTGGCTACAAGTAGCATCGTTTTTGACAATAAAAAAAAAAACGACCTTTGGGTTGTCAGTGCCCCTTTAAGGCCGCTGCCATTGTACGCAAATTCGACCACTCGTCACGTGACCAAACCAAGTGCGTGACGTCACAGGAAAGATGGCAGCGCCCAGGCAGCGGCTGGCCTCAGCTGGGCCGGAGCTTGTCGGGTGCTTTGTTGGTTGTCGTTCATGTCGGCGAGTTGATTTCAGACGCGGAAGCCGTCATATGAGGCCGGTCGAAATCGACTTCAGAGTTCAGCGTGGTGTCTGACGTAGGTTTAACGTGAAAACAAGGAGGAACGGTGTGCATTTCGCTGGTGACCGACTTGGATATTGCCACGAGAGACAATCGGCCCTACGTTGCTCGGACCTCGGATTCATTCGTATACCGCTAGGATAAATTTTAAGGCGACGTTTCTGTGCTCTCGTTGACCATCGGAATCTTCGAGGTCTGCAGTGAAGCGTGTGCGATATATTTGGATACGCAGTTTAGCTACAAAAATGGCGTGAGTCGTGCTTGGCAAGGTGAAATCGTGGTGTCGCTTCGTTCAAATGACCGAAGGCTCACTTTGGTTGTGCAGCGCACCGGAGAGCTGCCTTCAAGCTGGTAGTTCCTGTGCCGTGCTTTAGGTGATGTTGTGCTGCTTCTTAAATTGTTCTGGCGTAGGCGTGCACTTTTACGGAGCATAGGTTTTGAAGTTGGTATTGATTCCGTTTGTCTGTCGCACGTTTCGTCGACACAAGTTTCATCAACACTTGTTACGCGAATTGCAAGATGTATGGACATTTCATCGCGCGTGTTACCTACCCAGTCCACCCGTCCACGCGCGTTGCGACGACAGTCTGCAGCGGCTCATTACCAGAAAAGTGGTCCCACATCCATTTCAGTTCAGTTCGTCCACGGCAGTCGCCAAACCCCGAAGGAGAGGATTTATTCGGGCAGAATGCCACTAAAGCGATGCAGCTTCTTTAGTGGTCAGAACAGACTCTCTTCTGTCGGTTTTGTTATATTGTTACGGATGCTTTCTCCAGTCCTATCTTCTATCAATATTTAATATTCTGGAAAGTTCCAGGTCATGCTCAGCTGTCATCGTATGTTCTGGTGGGGGTGCTGGGTACTTTACCCATAGCCCTTCACTCTGTGTGCACCGCGGCTCCTCAGCCGAGTTGCCCAATAAAGGGACACGGGCAGCGGACAATCCCGCGTCTTAAGCCCCCGGCGAGCCGCGAACCAAGTCCTGACCCGAGCTTGGCAGAAAAACTGCAAGACGAACAAGAACCACAAGGACGAACCTTGGAAATACACCATCAAGAACCTGAAATCCGAGCCAGTCGCTGCTACCAGCAAGAACCACCGGAATTCGGTCGTTTGCCAGAAAAACCGAAGCTGACTAAGCCAACAATTCCAAACCTGTAGCAGCAAACCGTGTCCGCTACCACCATTGTTTACATGCCTATCGCACCTCACACTCCAACGCCCTTTCACGCAAGGTGTATGAAGACGTCGAGGGCTGAATTGAACAATATGACCGTGTCGCCCACCACAGGGGGTGGACAGACAACCAGCTTCTGCAGAACCTATTCTCTTTAACGTCGTGGGAAGTTTGCAAGATCGAGCTGAAGTGCACGTTCATCAGCCAACGTTGACGAGAGAGAGCTGAACTCCTGATTTTTTCGCCTGATCGAGCACCCACGCCAACCCCGATGCTACAGAAGACAAGAAGCTAAGAATTCCATGTCCTTCATGTGAGGAACAACACCTTCGGCAGCCTTGTCCCCAACCCCACGACAACAGTCGAAGGGTCCATATCACCGAGGCTTACTGAAATAAGTGATAGGGCGCAGGCGAGCTGGTTTACGTTCATGATTTAAGACAACCCTGAGACTGGGGAAAACAAGGACAAACTTGACGAAATCGATTTCGTCGTGTTTTTCCTTCTTGTTTTCCCCAGTCACAGGGTTGTCATAAAGCACCGACGCTTCCAACATTGAATGTACACTGCAGGCCCGAGCCTGTCACTATCAACAACTCCCCAGCGTCTCGACACTCGAGTCGTCCAGCTGCAACTTCGACACCAGCCTCCCAGGCATCCGCAACATCATCCACGACATTGTCCGGGAGGAGATCAGGAAGCTACTTCCTGCCATCAGTTGCCCAGCTTTTATCTTGATTGCCAAGATTGTTTCGGAACAAGTTCGACAAGCATTTCAACTGGATACTTCTTCGAGCGAAGCGGCATCTGACAAACCGAGGGCGACTTATGCTACAAAGTCACGACGTCCACCACCGGCTACCCGTTAGTATTCAATGCCAATTCAACGAGACACCCCAACGCCGAAGCATTCTCGACCTCGGGTGTAGGTCTGCGTTGAACAAAGTACTCCGAGGAAAACGGAGGTGTTGCGAATGGCCGACCAAAAACCACTCTGCTACCACTGCATGAGGCCGACCATGTCTACCGGAGCTGCCCGTACCAATGAATTGGCCTGCGGGAGTTTGTGCCGAACGACCCTCAACCACGTCTCGAGGAGCGACCGCGGGACATTGATGATTATCTTCGGCAGCCTTTGTCCTTGGTGCGGACATTACCCCGAAGCTCCTGATCCCCATCACCTTGACGGGAAGTAAGCACGACAAAGCAGGTGAGCGGCAATGCAAGGGCAGTTGATTTGGTGTCGGTTGTCGTCCAAGGACAATACGTAATAATTTGCTGAAACCAATTATCTGTGTCCACTCAACGAAGCACACAATTTCCAACTTTGAGGGAGAATGCCGCTGAGTGACTTGAAGAGATAGAATGGTTGGTTGTTCTCAAAAGTGGACACCAAGCATCACCAGACTTCACTTTGCCACACGAGACTTACACAAGTGCAGTGGTCGCGAGATGCAGAAGAAATCGCCATACGAAATGGAATCAAAATGGCTTGGATAGCAAACAAACATTGTTGCCAGCCATCAAGTCAACGGTACAGCAAAAGGCACAGCCACGTAAGCAATACATGCCCGAGCTCGCTGCATTGACGCAGAAAACTACCAGAAAAATTTGCGGACTAGAAGCCAGCCCTGCAGCTTCAGTGCATCAGATGTCAGTGGCCGCACATGACGTATGATTACAAGACGGCATCAGTCAGTCAAAGTTGCCAATCGACCAAACTGAACATTGACGTGCCAGGAGCGTCATCTGACAACAAGGAGCACAGGTACTACGACTGAACGCCTGACACGAGACTGGCGCAGAAAGAGCTTGTTATAGAACCATTTTCTAAGAATAAGTAATTATGTAATGAAGTGGAAATAAACATATTTGGTACACTAACCGAATAAACATATTTCCGCTTGCCTTTACGCCTTCAGGGGGCCTTTTTGACCTTTTGAGGAGACCCGCATCTCTGACCCTTCACTATTAATAATGGGACATACAAGACTGGCAGACTTGTTGCATGGGGCTACACTCGTTCCACCTCTCCTGAACATGAGGTGCATCCGAAAACCAACTCCAGAGATGTGAAAATGTTGTTTATAAATTTATTTCCTCCAGGGGCCTTTTTAGGCATTGCAGAGAGGATACTTAAAACTACACACGATCATAACATCAAAGCACACAGACATTAATGAGCACAAAACGGGCCCAGCTACCAAAACTAAGTACTACACTCAAAAGAAATAATTATTGCTGTAACTTGTTAATTGCAAAAACAAACACACCTCTGAGCATCTAGTTTAATAGTATGTGTTGATGCATTGTTGTATAGCAGGCCACTTTTTATATGTATGACACAATAGACCCTTTGCAAAACCCCATCAAGCAACACAACTATCACCTTTTTTTTTTCGGCGTAGAGCACATGAATGGGTTCCAGTTCACGTCGAACGCTAATGCAGCATTTCAGTCCAATAGACGCTGAGCCGAGTTCACATGGATGGCTGACATAACATTCTTGTCGAACAAATACCCAAAGTATGAAGGCAATGGCTAATTAGAGTAGTAGCTACTGTAATTCGTTTCATCGCAATTTGGCAAACGGCGAAGGCTACAGTTTCGGTGAGTCAATATGCACGTTGGAGAGAGACGCATGACAACATATCATCAGGGTGCTCGTCTGCACAGATTTGTCCCACACCTTCACTTCATCTCTCTGATTGACTCGAGGGGACTGTGGCGGTTGCCCTTTTCCAAGTTACGGCGAAACGAAATATAGGCGGCCAACACTTTTGAAAAGTCTATTGAAAAGACTGAAACGAATGGTAGTCAACATTTTTCAACAAGACTGCTTCTTCGAGCAAGGAATGAACACAACAAATATGAGTCATCTTGTCCAGGTAATCAGAACAAGTAAATAATTGACCGACTAGTACAATGCACTCTTGATGAAAAAAGTTATACGCCTCGCAAATGAGCTCATTTTCGTGTTCTGCGCATGAGAAAGGAGGCGCGAAGGTGGGAGAGGGGGTTGATGACGATTCCGACTAAGCTCCGCACTCGCACATGTCGGTTAATCTGCTATTTCCGAGTTGCATTACATTTAACGAATTGATATGTGAAATTCTATCTCTGGAGCTCTAAAGAGTGGGGCTGCATTTTTTTTAAAGATTCTAGATGTTAGAATGATGGATTAGACAACCATCTAAAAGGCATATGATCATACACATAAAATTACTGTGGAGTATTGACACCGATCGGCAAGGTAAAGAGCCTACCAATAGCAATTTCTAAGGGACATCGGAGGCAACATGTTGTGCACTGATCAATCAAGAGTGTGAATACTTGCTGAGTTCTGAGTTCCAAGGGGACATAAGTGAACATAAGTAATTAACTTTTTTTTTTTTTCAGAATGATTGGTTCGAATGCTTTGTAAGAGTTCGCATGCGCATCCATTAAGCAAACGCCAGCTTTTCACTTCGAAAACGTATTGCGATCGAATGTGGAATCGTTGATTAGCACAAAAGGTTAAAGATCGCAGGAGCTTCCTCGCTAAAAGTTGCTATGGTAGTTCGGTGACGCAGGGCTGAAACAACTTTCCCTAGGCCCTAGCGCGACGTATACCTTTCGCTTCGAATCTCAGACATTCCAACGTTCAAACAAAGCTAAAAAAAATGTGAATATTTTATGCTAGAAGTTTATCATAAAATTGTTCATAAGTACAAAACGTAAAGATCGCAGGAGCTTCCTGGCTGAAAGTTGCTGTGATTATGCAGTTACCTCGGGCTGAAACAAATTCCCCTAGGCCCTACATCCGACGCATACGTTTCGCGTCAATTCTCAGGCATTCCAACGTTGAAACAAAGCTAATAGAGTCTATTCAGATGCTGAGTCATCGCCCACAAACATGGCCGCTAACAAAACGTTCATTCGTGAGCTCTGCGGAAAACAAGATAAGGCAAAACAAACTCGCCAATTAGATAAGCGCATTTGCTTTTGGCGGCCATGCTTGTGTGTAGTGACTCGACATTAAAAAGAAGTCTGACGTCATATGAATAGACCCTATAGAATGCGAACTTTTCATGCTAAAAGCACTTGAAGTTCTATCGATCCTCGAACACATCCGGGAATCTCCGAGCACCGGTACGGCGATACGGTTGATGCTGTCTCACAGGCGTTAATATCGAGATGATCCAGAGCGATCTTGCGTAAAAAGGTTATAAAATCTCATTCCTTCATATTTTCCCATTATACCTTTGTTGTCGAGCACGAAGAAGCCCACAATCGTCGGAAAGCAGCTGCACATCACAGCTACCGCACTTCGAACAAACTCGCATCCGCCAGCTCTGGGCGCTGCCATCTTACCGACGACGTCACGGCTCTTGTAAGGACACGTGACGAGTGGTCAGATTTGCGTACGACATGGCGGCAACCGGGGGGGGGGGGGGGGGTGCCACTTCCGAACTTCCGGTTTACCACTCTAAACCCCTCTACCTCTTTGGCTCCGCCGCCACCGCGCGCGTCTTGCCAATCTGCGCATTCCAGAGGAGTGACGTCATAGCCGCGGCAGACGCACTGGCGCCGCCGCGTGCCCAGCTGTGCGCCTCCGTTGCGCAGTAGCCAAGTCTGACGCTGCACCGGAGCCGATTGATAGCGCCTCTCATTTTGTGCGTATAAGCTCACGCTACCTATAGGCTCTGGGCAGGGTCCCAGAGAGCGCCACCGTCGGTTGGTCATCAGCGCCACCGTGGCCAAATGAGGCTTGACTGGGACGGCTAAAATCGGCAGCGCCGCCGGCATACCCTTGCAAAGTTACGTTATTACGAACTCCGAGTGCTGTGTTGCCGCGCGTTAAGGCCCATACGCACATTCGCGTTTGAGCGTGGTGCGTTCCGTAGCGGAAAGGTGACGCGTTGCGTTGCGAAGAGCGCTTGCGCCAATCTTGTACGCACAGTTGGTTGACATGCAGTCAACCGCAGTCAAGAGCCAATAAGAACGAGCTATAGTCGCTAGCGGCTCACCAATAGTAAGCGAAATCCAAGGCAACATGGCGGCGCACAGCGACAGCGTCGAAGTGTTCGATCTTGGGACAATCCCGCTGGCTTCCCGACGTTTTGTCAAGCTTGAACCGTCGCAGCCTTGGAAAATGCACTCCCCACCGCTCCCAAAACGAAAAAGCAAGTTCTGCGAGCGGAGAACCGGATACGTCTCGCCGAGTCGGCCAAGTTGGCCAAACGAACACGTCACCCTCCTCTCCTCTCTCGGCTTCTGATTGGTCGAACGCACCGCAACGCTTCGGAAAGTTGAGCGAGTCTCTACTCGCTTGCGTCGCGCTGCGGAGCGTTGCGGGAAGGCGCGCGTGGCACCGCAAGCGACCGCTCCTGGCCGCAAGGACGCCGCAACGCGCTCAAGCGCGTTCAAACGCGAATGTCCGTATGGACCTTCACACTACCGACTATTTTAAGAATCTATTAAACGTTAAATACATAAATGTGCATCCGTGTGTAGGTGTGTCGTTCACGCATTAGGGAGTTTTAGTGGGTGCCTTCCTCGATAGGTAAAGGCAACTCGAAATGGGAGCTAATGCTACGGTCAACTATAAGTGAAAGCAAATAAACAAGGACAGTTTTTTTTTACGTTGTTTGCGCGCGCTTGAAGGAAACAAAAGCAAAGACTTCGTCCAGCTTCCCTCCTCTACAAAGGGCACTTCAAAAGCAGAACTAAAAACGCACCCCCCCCCCCTCTCCCTCTCATTCTTACCCACCCTTTTTTTCCAAGTGAACTCTTCCCGCATGAATAGCTGACCTCATTTTGGTGATCAGTTTGTTTACAGTCCCCTCGTCGCCGTGTTGAAGACGATTGTGGTGTCCGAGAAATCTGTTTTTCGTGCAAGCTGGATGTAGTTTGGACGGTGTCGTACGCAGTTGCTCGGCGCAAGCCGATTCCCGTTCTCGTCGATTGAATGTGCTGTTCACTTTTACATAGATCAGAAATAAACGCCGCATGGATAACCATTTCTCGTGGGGTAAGTACTTTTTTTATTATTTTTTGGGTAGGGTCGCAATAGAGCAACCATCTTGGGCAGCTACGCGATCATGCTTGCTAAAGGCGCAAACAACAGTTCGTTCTGCAATCGGCGAAGTGGAGAAAACGCTCACTTCGGTTTTCGGTAACTACGATCAAATGTCCACAGAACGTCGTTCAATCAAGATGTGTCCGCGGAGCAGAGAACAATGAAAGTGTCAAAGGACTGATCTGATTCTAGAGTCATCGCATCGAATCCAAAGACAACGCCGGGCTTCTAGCGCATTAATTCCAAATATGGAGTCAAATAGCGCATTTAGAATTGCATCTCAAGTCAGGCAATGTGAACGGAATGCTTATTTTACACGCTTTATGACATTTATTCATCTCCGACGGCGTTGCATTTTCCACGGTTTCGACGGAAACCTGCGGAGTTTCACGTCTGCTAGGATTCTAGGGTTGCGACAGTGTGGTACGCAACAGTGCCTACAGCTTCGGCGCTTGCTCTTCTGCGACATCCGATAGCAATGTTAAGAATGGAAGACCAAAAACGCACGAATCAACACCTTCAAATTGATGCGTGAACAGCCCCACGAGCAAGCAGGCTGGCGAAAGGGCCTTCTCAGTGTTGCAAATATTTTGAGCTAGATGGCGCAACGTGTCACACCAAACTTGACTGCCCGGAGGGTATGTCCTGGCATAGCCGAGCTAAGCCACTGCAATTTTTTAGTTTAGCCTGATTTGAACGCTTCTCTCAGGCTACACAGTGTCCTGTGTCCTGTCTTTGTCCGCCCTTATTTCGCATTATACCTGCATCAGTCACATATTCTCTGCGAAAGATTGTTTTGTCCTCAGATGAATTACAATGATATATCAAAACCTTTATTAAAGCAAAACGAGAAAGCAAATAAGCTAAGCAGGTAGGACGACGTCTGGGTGGTACATATATCTTCATGTTTTCAATGTTTAAAAGTTATAATCATGCAGCGCTCTTATCAGTGCTAGAACCTGGGGCATCAAGCAATGCTCTTTGCTTTTTGTGCGTTGAACCTTCGTGCCTCTTCCTGGGTTCACTATCGCGATAAACTTGAAGCAAGAAAAAAATAAAAAAAGTCAAATTAGTAGATTTTAATTGCCGAACCAACGACGGGTATCTGGCACGGCCCAGCGGAGGACTGATGATTAATTTGAACCGCCTGGGGCTCTTTTGACGTGCAACCGAAAGCTCGGTTACACGGCGCTTCTCAGCAATAGACAGTCACGTGCGGATTATTAGAAAGTCGAAACCGCAGTACTATGACAGGACAACTGACGTCGTGAAATGGGCAAGTTATTGCATAATAGCGAACTTTGGAGCGCGACCAACGCAAGGAGCAAACAAACCAATCAAACAGCGTCGAAAGTTTAACATCACTGCTTTCATCACTCTTCTTTTGTGGGTGTGTTTTTGCTTTTTAATACAACCAAACGCATAAAGTGTACAATGACGTTGCGGCCTTAGTCCGTCATTGTGCAAGGATTCCGCAACTGCCAACAGATGGCAGTCTTTGGAAAGGTGTCTGTAAGACTCCTTTAAATAGACAAATTTCGCGAAGAGTTCCGCGACGCCACCGCTGTCGCGGTGCATTTTTCTGGTACCTTTAGTTTTCACCAGTTCAGCGGCCGTGTTAGCGCGCGTTGTATGCCCATAATTTGGAAGTTTTCGAGTTAGCAAGAGTCTTTCAATATGCTGTCTGCTCACGGTTTTCAATCTCTGTCTCACCCTTCGATGGACTAAAGGCCAAAGCCACGGGCCACAAGGTCCAATCACGTTCCACGCTATACTAAGACATGGTTAACATTAATTAGGAGTGGACGAATAATGCTCCGAATCCAAAAACGCCACATCACTTCTATAGCTTTGGCGCTTCAAAGAGCCTGTATGTCGTGACTTGTTTTGCGATGTAAAATTGTTGAGTCACTCAGTGCTATTCAATTCGAACCACTGTCCATTCATCCCCTGATAAGTGATCCGAAAAAAGGGCACCAACACGCGCATCGAAGCGAAATACCGCACAATTTCTAAGAGACTCGTGATTGAATCTGGTGTTCCGTAACTTGTGCTTTTAGCCAATCTTAGGGCGAGACGAAGTATAGTGTGACAGGCTGCTACAATAACAGCACCAGACAAAAAGGCATAGGATTTGATGTCTTCAAGAAAGAGAGCAGACTCCGACAAGTTTGGCTAATAAACGTAAGCATAGCAGGTTTGACGGAAATAATCCCTGGAGAAGGGGAACAAGGGTCAAAGGGCGAACACAAATCTCTAAACACAGTTAGATGACTGGTGCGCGACCGAAAAACGCCGACTAGTCCTGGCATCGAACCAGGGACCTCTCCATTTAAAGTGGAGCGCTCTACCAACTGAGCTAGCCAGGAGTCAGACGTCAGTAGAGCAAACGGGTTTTATCAGCTGCCACCAGTCTAACGCCAACATGGGTGAATGGCTTGCAATGTTAAGGATATGATGATAATGCAATCAAATGCAAAGGTGCAAGCGAGCTGGACAAGAATGACGAAAATAATCCCTGGAGAACGGGAACAAGGGAACCAAAGGACAAACACAAATCTCCTAACACAGGTAGGTGACTGGTGCGCGACCGCAAAAATCCGCCTGGTCCTGGTATCAAACCAGGGGCCTCTCCATTTCCGGTGGAGCGCCGTCTAACTCCTGGTTAGCTCAGTTGGTAGAGCACTCCAGTGGAAATAAAGAGGGTCGCGGTTTGATACCAGGACCAGGCGGATTTTTCAGGTCGCGCACCCGTCACCTACCTATGTTAGGAGACCTGTGTTTGTTTTTGTTCCCCTTGTTCGCCTTCTACGGGGATTATTTTCGTCATTCTAGTCCAGCTTCCTTGCACCTTTGCATTTAATTGCCTTATCATCATAGCAGGACAAAACGGAAGGCCTAGGCATGGAACGAAAAGGTCATATCGAGTGTTCTTTACTTCCCATAATGTTGCCTTCGTAATGGCAAACTCTAATTTCCTCCTTTTTTGTTATATTTCCTGTAAAAGCGGCGCCAGAATCGACTAACTGGTAGTTTCTGCTGGTTGGCTTTTAATGCGAAAGCGTTAACTGTCCCATGGAGCGAGCCGACGTCATCAGTCGCGCCAAACGGCAGATAAATTCGTGAAGCCGCGATCTGAGGCATCCCAGCTTTGAAGCCGCGCAAAAAGCCACGCAAAACGGCAATTAAATGAAGCCTAGGGAGGCCGCCGCGTGTCAGTTTCAATCAGCGCCACCCCATGGCGCTGCGTGCCCGCGCGCCGGCAAAAGGAATCGGCTGGCGCGCTCGGCGGCGGTATCGGCCCCCCGAGCGCGCCAGCCGATTCCTGCAGCCGATTATTGCAGCCGATTCCTGCAGCCGATTATTGGAGCCGATTCCTGCAGCCAATTCCGGCAGCCGATTCCTGCAGTCGATTCCTGCAGCCGACTCCTGCAGCCAATTCCTGCAGCCGATTCCTGCAGCCGACTCCTGCAGCCAATTCCTGCAGCCGAATCCTGTAGCCGATTCCTGCAGCTAATTCCTGCAGCCGATTCCTGCAGCCGATTCCTGCAGCTAATTCCTGCAGCCGATTATTGCAGCCGATTCCTGCAGCCGATTATTGGAGCCGATTCCTGCAGCCAATTCCTGCAGCCGATTCCTGCAGTCGATTCCTGCAGCCGACTCCTGCAGCCAATTCCTGCAGCCGAATCCTGTAGCCGATTCCTGCAGCTAATTCCTGCAGCCGATTATTGCAGCCGATTCCTGCAGCCGATTCCTGCAATCGATTCCTGCAGCCGACTCCTGCAGCCGACTCCTGCAGCCAATTCCTGCAGCCGAATCCTGTAGCCGATTCCTGCAGCTAATTCCTGCAGCCGATTCCTGCAGCTAATTCCTGCAGCCGATTCCTGCAGCTACACACATTCCTGCAGCACGATTCCTGCACCGCCTGCAGACCGATTTCTGCAGCCGACCCCAAAGCCAATTCCTGCAGCCCGATTCCTGCAGCCGACTCCTGCAGGCCAATTCCTGCAGCGCAATCCTGTAGCCGAGTCCTGCAAGCTAATCACTGCAGCCAATTCCTGCAGCCGATTCCTGCAGCCAATTCCTGCAGCCGATTCCTGCAGCCAAGTCCGCAGCTAATTCCTGCAGAGGCCGATTCCTGCAGGCCGATTACTGCAGCTAATTCCTGCAGCCGATTATTGCAGCCGATACCTGCAGCGCCGATTATTGGAGCCGTGTCCTGCAGCCATATTCCTGCAGCCGATTCCTGCAGTCGATTCCTGCCAGGCCGACCTCCCTGCAGCCAATACCTGCAGCCGATGTCCTGCAGGCCGATTCCTGCAGCTAATTCCTGCAGCCGATTATTGCAGCCGATTCCTGCAGCCGATTATTGGGGAGCCGATTCCAGCAGCCAATTCCTGCAGGCCGATTCCTGCAGTCGATTCCTGCAGCCCGACTCCTGCACCGACTCCTGCAGCCAATTCTGCAGCCGAATCCTGTAAGCCGATTCCTGCAGCTAATTCTGCAGCCGATTCCTGCAGCCATTCATGCAGCCGGATTCCTGCAGCCGACTCCTCAGCCAATTCCTGCCAGCTAATTCCTGCAGCCGATTATTGCGCCGATTCCTGCAGCCGATTATTGGAGCCGATTCCTGCGCAAATTCTGCGCCGATTCCTGCAGTCCGATTCCTGCAGTCGATTCCTGCAGCCGACTCCTGCACCGCAACTGCAGCATTCCTGCAGGCAGACCCCCTTCCACGCGCGCACCCCCCCCCCGAAATCCTTCCGATTTCTGCAGCTAATTCCTTCAGCCGATTCCTTCAGCCGATTCCTCCAGCCGAGTTCTTGCAGCCGACTCCTGCAGCCAATTCGCTGCAAGCCGATTCCTGCAGCCGACGCCTGCTCCATTCCCTGCAGCCGAATCCTGTATCCGAGTCCTGCAGCTAATCACGGCGCCAATTCCTGCAGCCGATTCCTCAGTTGATGCAGCCGACTTGCAGACATTCCTGCAGCCGATTCGAGCTAATTCCTGCCTGATTATTGCAGCCGACTCCCGATGCAGCAGCCCAATTATTGGACTCCTGCAGCTAATTCCTGCATTCCTGCAGCCGATTCCTGTAGCCGATTCCTGCAGCTAATTCCTGCAGCTATTTCCTGCAGCCGATCCTGCAGCCGATTCCTGCAGCCGATTCCTGCAGCCGATTCCTGAGCCGCCTCCTGCAGCCAATCCTGCAGCCGATTCCTCCAGCAGCTAATTCCTGCAGCCGACTCCTGCAGCCGATTATTGGAGTCGATTCCTGCAGCAATTCCTGCAGCCGATTCTCAGTTGATGCAGCCGATTAGACAATTGGATTCCTGCAGCTATTCCTGCCTGATTCTGCAGCCGATTCCTGCAGCCGATTATTGCCCGATTCGAGCCAATTATGGAGCCGATTCCTCCTAATTCCTGCAGCCGATGCAGCCGATTCCTGCAGCCGATTCTTGCATTGGAATTCCTGCAGCCGATTCCTGCCGATTCCTCCAGCTAATTCCTGCAGCCGACTCCTGCACCGATTATTGCAGCCGATCCTGCAGCCGATTCCTGCAGCGATTATTGGAGCCGATCGAGCCAATTCCTGCAGCCGATTCCTCAGTTCCTGATTCCTGCAGCCGATGCAGCCGACTCCTGCAGCCAATTCGATCCTGCAGCCGACTCCTGCAGCCATTCCTGCACCAATTCCTGCAGCCACTTCCTGCAGTCGATTCCTGCAGCCGACTCCTGCAGTAAATTCCTGCAGCCGATTCCTGCACCCGATTCCTGCAGCCGACTCCTGCAGCCATTCCTGCAGCCGAATCCTGCAGCCGATTCCTGCCTAATTCCTGCAGCCGATGCAGCCGACTCCCGATTCTTGCAGCCGACTCCTGCAGCCAATTCCTGCAGCCGATTCCTGCAGCCAATTCCTGCAGCCGATTCATTCCTGCAGCCGACTCCTGCAGCCCGATCCTGCAGCTAATTCCTGCAGCCGATTACTGCAGCCGCAGCCGATTCTGCAGCCGATTCCTGCAGCCGATTCGATTCCTGCAGCTAATTCCTGCAGCCGACTCCTGCAGCCATTCCTGCAGCCGATTCCTGCAGCCGATCCTGCAGCCGATCCTGCAGTCCCGGCAGCTTCCTGCAATCCTGCAGCTCCTGCATTCCTGCAGCCGATTCCTGCAGCCGACCTGCAGCCAATTCCTGCAGCCGAGCCGATTCCTGCAGCCGATCCTCAGCTATTCAGCCAATTCCTGCAGCTAATTCCTGCAGCCGATTATGCAGCGATTCCTGCAGCCGACTCCTGCAGCCAATTCCTGCAGCCGAATAATTCTGTAGCCGATTCCTGCAGCTAATTCCTACAGCTTCCTGCAGCCGATTCCTGCAGCCGATTCTTGCAGCCGACTCCTGCAGCCAATTCCTGCAGTCGATTCCTGCAGCCGATTCCTGCAGCTAATTCCTGCAGCCGACTCCTGCAGCCGATTATTGCAGCCGATTCCTGCAGCCGGATTCCTGCAGCCGACTCCTGCAGCCAATTCCTGCAGCCGATTCCTGCAGCCGATTCCTGCAGCCGATTCCTGCAGCCAATTCCAAGATTCCTGCAGCCCTGCCGATTCCTGCAGCCGATTCCTGCAGCCGATTCCTGCAGCCGATTCCTGCAGCCGATTCCTGCAGCCGATTCCTGCAGCCGACTCCTGCAGCCAATTCCTGCAGCCAATTCCTGCAGCCGATTCCTGCAGCCGATTCCTGCAGCCGATTCCTGCAGCCGATTCCTGCAGCCGATTCCTGCAGCCAATTCCTGCAGCCAATTCCTGCAGCCGATTCCTGCAGCCGATTCCTGCAGCCGATTCCTGCAGCCGATTCCTGCAGCCGATTCCTGCAGCGATTCCTGCAGCCGATTCCTGCAGCCGATTCCTGCAGCCGATTCCTGCAGCTAATTCCTGCAGCCGACTCCTGCAGCCAATTCCTGCAGCCGATTCCTGCAGCCGATTCCTGCAGCCGATTCCTGCAGCCGATCCCGGCAGCTAATTCCTGCAGCCGATTCCTGCAGCTCCTGCAGCCGATTCCTGCAGCCGATTCCTGCAGCCGACTCCTGCAGCCAATTCCTGCAGCCAATTCCTGCAGCCGATTCCTGCAGCCGATTCCTGCAGCCAATTCCTGCAGCTAATTCCTGCAGCCGATTATTGCAGCCGATTCCTGCAGTAAATTCCTGCAGCCGATTCCTGCACCCGATTCCTGCAGCCGATTCCTGCAGCCGACTCCTGCAGCCAATTCCTGCAGCCGATTCCTGCAGCTAATTCCTGCAGCCGATTCCTGCAGCCGATTCCTGCAGCCGATTCCTGCAGCCGATTCCTACAGCTAATTCCTGCAGCCGACTCCTGCAGCAAATTCCTGCAGCCGAATCCTGCAGCCGATTCCTGCAGCCGATCCCGGCAGCTAATTCCTGCAGCCGATTCCTGCAGCTCCTGCAGCCAATTCCTGCAGCCGATTCCTGCAGCCGATCCCGGCAGCTAATTCCTGCAGCCGATTCCTGCAGCTCCTGCAGCCGATTCCTGCAGCCGATTCCGGCAGCCGATTCCTGCAGCCAATTCCTGCAGCCAATTCCTGCAGCCGATTCCTGCAGCCGATTCCTGCAGCCAATTCCTGCAGCTAATTCCTGCAGCCGATTATTGCAGCCGATTCCTGCAGCCGATTCCTGCAATCGATTCCTGCAGCCGACTCCTGCAGCCGACTCCTGCAGCCGACTCCCTGCAGCCGATTCCTGCAGCCGATTCCTGCAGCTAATTCTGCAGCCGATTCCTGCAGCTAATTCCTGCAGCCGATTCCTGCAGCCGATTCCTGCAGCCGATTCCTGCAGCCGATTCCTGCAGCCGATTCCTGCAGCCGATTCCTGCAGCCGATTCCTGCAGCCGACTCCTGCAGCCAATTTCCGATTCCTGCAGCCGATTCCTGCAGCCGCACGGCCGACTCCTGCAGGCCAATTCCTGCAGCCGATTCCTGCAGCCGACTCCTGCAGCCAATTCCTGCAGCCAATTCCTGCAGCCGATTCCTGCAGCCGATTCCTGCAGCCAATTCCTGCAGCTAATTCCTGCAGCCGATTATTGCAGGCGATTCCTGCAGCCGATTATTGGAGCCGATTCCTGCAGCCAATTCCTGCAGCCGATTCCTGCAGCCGATTCCTGCAGCTAATTCCTGCAGCCGATTCCTGCAGCCAATTCCTGCAGCTAATTCCTGCAGCCGATTTGCAGCCGATTCCTGCAGCCAAGTTATTGGAGCCGATTCCTGCAGCGCCATTCCTGCAGCCGATTCCTTCAGTCCGATTCCTGCAGCCCGATTCCTGCAGCCAATTCCTGCAGCCGCATCCTGTAGCCGATTCCTGCCGCTAATTCCTGCAGCCGATTCCTGCAGCCCGA